>RJWJ010004013.1:0-80207 GCA_004363605.1 Indri indri
TTCAGCCTGTCATGGATTTACTCCTGCCCTGTTTTTTCATGCTGATTAGCTATATCTGACTAACAACTAAAAGCAAGCGCGGTTACAGAAGCAAATGGCATTAGTTAGAATCAAAGAGAATACATTTTTCTAATCTAAAACAGTTTCTGTTTCACACAAAACAAAGTACATTCTTCTACTATCAATTCCTGCCTTTCACATCACTCCAATAAGATCCCTCATACCCATCTATGCTTACTGTGGAGTTTTGAGGGTTCTTTATATATTCTGGATATGTCAGTGGAAAAAAGGCCAAACTCTGTAAAATAATGTTAAAGAGATTTACTCTGAGCCAAATTCGAGGACCGTGACTCGGAGCCACTCCCAAGAGGTCTTGAGCAGTGGACTCGCTGTGGCTGGGTTACAGTTTGGTTTTATACATTTCAGGGAGACAGGGGTTACAGGTAAAGTCATTAATCAATACTGGGAGGCATACATTGGTTTGGCTCGAAAAGGTGGGCCATCTTGAAACGAGGAGGAGGGGGGACTTACAGGTTATAGGTGGGTTTAAAGATTCTTTGACTTGTAATTGGTTAAAGACATGAGGCTTTGTCTAAAGGCTTGGAATGTTTTAACATAAGGAGCTGTTTATCAGAGGCGATTCCCACCAGACATCTATTTGTTGTGTAAATTGAGGGCCTGCAGGGGTGTCTTGCATAGCCTTAGGCCTGTTAATAGGTTACAAAGGATGTCTCCAAGAAGGGAGGGGGCATGATGGGCATGTCGGACCTCCCTCCTCCTGGCAGGCAATTCAGTTTTGGGATATCACCTTGGCCAAGAGGGGGTCTATTCAGTCAGCCGGTGGGAGGTGAGCCTTAAGATTTTATTTTAGTTCACAGATACAAGTCCTCTGTAGGACGTGAGATTTGCAATATTTTACAAGTGAAGGATTTTTGCCAGGAGGATGAGAATGCTTTGATGGGGGCCTGAAAGGTGGGTCCCGCAAACTGTCTCCTCTGGTTTGGCTTTAACATGGGTAAGCAGCCCAGTCTGGAAATAACAAAGGCCACCCACCTTTGCCGAATGCCAAGGGGAGAGTTTACCACAAGCTCCTTCCTCCTGTGATAAAGGACAACAAGGAAGCCTTCTTGAGGTGCCTCCATCCCTGGTGGTAGGTCAGGGAGGCCAAGGACCCCAGGGCCCCCCGGGGTCACCGCACTGTTCCTGGGCGCCCGGGGTTACAGATGGTGGGGGGCGGGCGGACAGGCAGGTTGTGCCAGGGGCCACGAGTGGGAAGCCGGGTGCCCTCTCTGATTGCTCGTCAGAAGAGCAAATGAAACCTCAATGTAAATTTTGTTTCCTTTTTCGTGTCTTTTACTTTTTATTAAAGAACATTTCAAACACATTGTAAATTAGAGAGAATGTTATAGTGTAACAAATGTCCAGGTACACTCGCCGAGCCTCCGCAATTTTGTCAATTCGTGGCCAGTACTGTTTGGGCAGACTCCGACCGGCCCCCCGACCCCCGGCCCCAAACTGCAAGGACTTGGAAAAAAAATACCGGCATCAGGTCTGCCACATTCACCAAGTAGCGGCGCCAGACGCCGGCGGTCTCCCTGGAGGGTGCGCGGGAGCCTCTCCCCCCGCGCCCGCCCGCCCTGCCGAGCTGCGCACGCCCCGGAAGCCGGACGGCGGCTCGGCCCCGCTCCCCGGCGGGGACAGACCTGCTCGGACCGGTCGGCGCCGGGCCGTCGGCGGGGCCCGCGGGCGCAGAGGGACAGCTCGGGGCGCCAGTCCCGCAGCCCTGGGCCCCGCGCGCCGCGCTTGCCGAGACCGCGAAGCCTCTCCGGGCTCCGGGCTCCGAGCGCACGGCCCGCGGGGAGGCCGTCCGTCCCCGCCGGCCGCGCCCGGCCCCGGCATGGGCGGCCGCCCGCGCTCGCCGCCGCCGCTGCTGCTGCTGCTGCTGCTGCCGCTGCTGTCGGGTACGCCACGGCGGGGACGCGGACGGCGGGGCGGGGACGGGGGCCGGGGCGACCCTCCCGGCGGTTCCCCTCCCGGGGCGCCGAGGGGCGCGCGGGCGGGCGCGCGGGCGGGCGGGGGCTCCGCACGGCCCCCCGGTGCCGGGGCAGAGGTTGCGGACCCGAGCGCGCCCTGCCTGCCGCCGCGGGCGCTGGTGGCCGAGCTGGCGCGCCGTCTGCAGCCCGCCCGCCTCGTCGCTGGCCGCGTGGGCTGCAGACGCGTCCGAGGCCGCCGGGGCCGGGCCGTCCCCCTCGCTGCGGAGCTTGGGGACCCTGAGCCCGCGCCGCCCGCCTGTCTCCAGCACGCTACTGCCACGCTAGGAAAAAAACGTTTTTCTTTGGGGCCATGGTGTTTTATCACGAAAATAGAACAAGTACTTCGAAAGCAAAGCGATCCTTTCTAATTTAATGACAAATTTGTTATTTTTTATCATTTTCTGTGAGTGACTTATATGCAACTTGAAAAATAATTCTCGCGGCTCTCAAGGTGAAGAGATGTGAGTTACATATGCTTCACGAGGCCCCGGCTCAAAACTAGCGTGAGTTAAATACAACTCGCGTGGCAGTTCGTGTCCTAGAGAAGCCGGCCCTGACAGGCGCCGCTGGAAGGCTCTTGTGGTGCCCTGGGAGCCCTGGTGCAGGGCAGGGCTGGGGCTTGGCGGGGCTGCAAGGGGTTTCGCGCCGCCGCCGGCCCCTCGGTGCGGCCTCCGCTGCACTCCCAGCCCGGCTCCTGCGGCCCGTCCTTTCGTTCTGGGGGAGAGTAGCAGCGTAGCGGGCAAAACCCTATTTCAGAAGCCGAAGGAGCTGGGTTAGACTTCCCTAAGGATTCCCCTGCCCCGCCACTTATCCCGGGTCAGTAAGTGGGAAGCAGCAGACGCTGACCCAGGACGCCTCGCCCATGCAGGAGGGTGGTGTATGAACGAAGGGGCTCCCCAGGGTTTCAGAGAGGTCAGAGTCTTCATTCAGGATGTCAAGACAACCCCAGCAAGAACTGAACCGTGTGGGTGCCCTGGCTTCTAAGAGGGCTGGTGGCCAAACCCTTACAGGGCCCTGGATGGGATGAAGGAGAGCCCCGACTGGGGCTGCAGGTCCCCCAGGCTGGGAAGCCGAACACCAGGGCCTGGGTGGCCCTGCCCCTGGGGTCATCTTTCCATCCTGGAAGCAGAGAGGGGCTGTGCCTGGGCTGACTGCTTTTGCACCACACCCTGCTCTTAGTGACAACAAAGGTAAGGATAGTCTTTGAGCTCCTACCGCATGCCAGCCCCAGGCTAAGCGCTTCATTCATAATAACCTTTGAGGTGGATACACTTTTAATCTTTATTTTGACAGATAAGGAAACCGAGGTTCGGACAGGTTAAGCCACTTGCCTGAGCTCACGTGGCTCACAACAGTGGCTTGTCAGGCTTTGCACCAGCTTCAGAGCCCAGGCTTGTGACCACTGTGCTTCTCGCTGAATGCGCATGACCTGGTGGGATCCTGCCCCTCTTGGACCTCAGTTTCCCAGTGTGAACTCAAGGCTGCAGGACTAGCCTGAAAGTCTGGGGTTCCAAAGAGTACCCCCAGTTGCTGGAGGGGAGGCCGTAGCTGGGTGGTACCCGGGGCTGGGCTGAGTAGCCATGGCCACCCCTGACTAGGGCTGCCTCCGCAGTGGCCAGTGCCTCAGAGGCCGAGCACCGGCTGTTTGAGCGACTCTTTGAAGATTACAATGAGATCATCCGGCCTGTGGCCAACGTGTCTGACCCAGTCATCGTCTACTTTGAGGTGTCCATGTCTCAGCTGGTGAAGGTGGTAAGTGCTGGTCGTGAGCCTGGCCACGGGGTGCGGGGCTTCTGGAGGAGCCTTCCCAGAGCAAGCGTTGTTTGTGTGACTCGCCTGTCCACTTTGATTTCTCTTTCCAGGATGAAGTGAACCAGATCATGGAGACCAACCTGTGGCTCAAGCAAGTAAGTGCCAGGCCCTACGCACTGCTGTCCCCTGGTGGCGACTGCTGTTTGCTGGCTGTGAACCAAGAGGGGCCCAAAGGCCAGGCTTCCTTGTCATGAACCCAGATCAGGGGTCCCCGACTGGCAGATCTGTCTCTTCAGGGGTTTGGGTCACATACACTGCTCTACAGTCCCCCTGGAAGGACCACAAGGCCTGGCCCCTCCAGTCACAGGGGGACAGACTGCAGCCTGGAGACAGAGACCTTCTCCGCAGCAAGATGGTACAGGCCTGGGAGTGGAGCCCTGGCCCCCAACACCTGGGTGGTCCCCTCCTCTTGCCAGAAACTCATTCTTTTTTTTTTTTTTTTTTTTTGAGACAGAGTCTCACTCTGTTGCCCAGACTAGAGTGCCGTGGCGTCAGCCTAGCTCACAGCAACCTCAAACTCCTGGGCTCAAGCGATCCTCCTGCCTCAGCCTCCCGAGTAGCTGGGACTACAGGCATGTGCCACCATGCCCGGCTAATTTTTTCTGTATATTTTTAGTTGGCTGATGAATTTCTTTCTAATTTTAGTAGAAGTGGGGTCTCACTCTTGCTCAGGCTGGTCTCGAACTCCTGAGCTCAAACAATCCACCCGCCTCGGCCTCCCAGAGTGCTAGGATTACAGGCGTGAGCCACCACGCCTGGCCCAGAAACTCACTCTTAAGTCAGAATCAGATGCTGTTGTCGTTTTTGGTAGGGTGGGAGTAGGGACTCTGGGTTTTTCTGTTTAGATTGAGGCCATGAAATTGGCTTGCTCCTGTCCTCCCAGGGAGGCTTTGTCCAGACCTCTGAGAGGCGTAATGGCCCACTGGCCTGACGGTGACCCTTCAGCCAGCCTGGCCGGCTGGGCGCTCATCTCGTGCAGCCTTCGTCCCGGGAGGCTGGAAAGCCAGGTGGGCACAGTGCCTCCCGCACTCGATGGCACATGCTCCCTCTGTGGCCACGGCCTCCCCTCTCCTCCCGGGTGCTCAGGATCAGACCTCCCAGCCTCTGCACCCAGACACTTCTTGGGCCCCGAAGGGACCGCGGCTCCTTCCCCTGGAACCTTTCAGAGGCCAGCCCTGCTTGACCTTGAGGTGGACAGGGCTCTGTGTGTGATTGGAGCACATCCCTCACTGGGGCTTAGTGGGGGACTTGTCTGAAACAAATGGCCCCCTAGAGAGCCATTTCAGGGGATGTAAACAGCAAGAGCTTAAGACTTGGCCCTGGAAGTGACCATGGAAAGCAGCAGTGGCTCCTGTTTTACTGGTGAGGAGCTGGCTTGCACACATTACAAAGGCAGTGGCTCCTCCAGAGCCAGGAGGCAGCCTGCACACGCAGCCCAGCACATTCCCCTCACTGCGCCCACCTGAGAAACTGGGCTGCGTGGCCTGCAGCACAGAGGCGGCTCCGTGGCACGCGACGGGAGGCGGGGAGTTGCCAAGATGGTTGGTGTCAAGAGAAATAAAACAGTCTGGTCCTTTTGCTGTGTCCTTTTTCCCTGCCTCCTCCCCCCAGATCTGGAATGACTACAAGCTGAAGTGGAACCCCTCTGACTACGACGGGGTGGAGTTCATGCACGTCCCTGCACAGAAGATCTGGAAGCCAGACATCATGCTGTATAACAAGTAAGGTGCTGCGTGGCCGGCTGTCCGCCTGGGCTCTGGGTCCTAAGCCCACTGTGCGTCCAGCCTGGCCTTCTGGGGCCTTTTCCAAGAGGGCTTCATTCATTTGCTCATTCTGCAAGTTCTTAGTGAGCAACTACGATATACCAAGTACCAGAGGTGCCAGTGAGCCACAGAGAGCAGCTTCAAAGGGGGCCACATGTGGGTGGAGGAGGGGCGTCTCAGAAAGCTTCAGGGAGGAAATGGCATTTGAAGCTGGTCTTGGAGGTCACACAGGACCTGAGGAAGGGGATGTGGAGCACGGAGGGCTCAGGGAGGCAGGAGAGTGTGTCATGGGCAGCCAGAGTGACCTGCTTGGCTGGGCTGTGGGATGTAAGGCTGGAAGGATCTGGGCACTGGCCCCAGTGTGTGTGGGGGAAGCCTGAGATGCCAGGGGAGGGCCTCGAGTGTGGCATCTGTTACCAGCCTGTGACAGACAGGAACCGGAGTACACGGTGGCCTCCTCACTATCTTCTCCGAGGGAGAATGAGGGTGTTGGAGAAGGTCACAGCGGGGGAGCCTGAGTCTTGTCGCCCCGGGTTCCCAGCCTGCTGACTGGCACTTACCAAGGAGTTTTTCAAAAATATAGGTGCCTGTATTTAAAATGTTTTCTCATTGTTCCTCACTGTCTTTTCTGAAGTTAATATGTATTACATTAGCCAAAAAACTCTACTCTTGTCCCCAGGTCCTGCGCCGCAGAAACACTCAGTGGGCATGGGGTGGGCCCAGGAATGTGCGTTTTCACAAAGCTGTTGAGGGCTGTGATGGCCGCCTGCTTGGTGATCTCAGATCTGGCCCATCCCAATGTTGCTCAGGTGTGGGGTGAGGCCCAGAGCGACGTCACTCAGTGGATGTGTGGCAGAGCCAGGCCCGGGTGGTCTCAGCAGTCCGCTGTTTGGGGCTGCTGTGAGCGGTGGGTGCAGGAGGCTGGTGCTGTGGCCAAGGGGCTCCGCTGGGCACCCTCAGCCCGCCTCTGCCCCTGCCCCGGAACCTCGTCTCTGCTCTCCAAGCAGCAAGCCTGTGAGCCTGCCATCAGGCAGTCGCCCTCCTGCACGAGCGTGCCCTGCAAGCCTCCTCCCATCGGGAAACAGTCTGCGCTTCAGGGAAAGGATCGGTGGCCCCCAGCAGGTGAAATGGGTTCCCACGTGCAGAGTAGGATGAGCTCTCCGGGCCAGGATCCCAGTTGTAGTTGAGAAGGGTGAGTCTGGGACGAGAGGCAAGTGGGTGGTTCCTGCCATGGAGGGAGGTTGCTCACAGGCAGCCCTCGCAGCAGGCCTCCTCCAGTCCCTCTGGGCACCTTCCCACCAGTTTCGGGAAGCTTCTCTCTTTTTCTTTTGCAAAGGGTCCTCCCCTTCTGGTCTGAGCCTGCCCATCTCTCTTCCCTAAACCCACACAAAACTGACACTTTCCACATTTAAGCTCTTTTATTGGGCTAATATAAATTTTAGTTGGTATTTTACAGCATGTACTAGTTTGTTCTCCAGGTATTGAAAAATACCGTTTTGTACCTGTGCTTTATCTCCAGAGTTAGAATGTTTTAACCAGGAAACATTTTTCAGCAAAACACTTCATGTAGAATTAGTCTAATCTGATTGTAGTGAATAAAAGCACTCTGCATTTAGGTTTTTATCCTGTATTAGTACACACGAATGTGTTTTACTATTAGTATTGTGGGTTTTACGATTAGTGTCAGGACTGGAGAAGCTGTGGTTTTTGCTGATCCCACTTCCTGGTCCCTGGCAAAAACAAAAGGGGGTCTCTACTCCAAAGACAGTCCTGGTTTTATTTGCTGTTTTTCCAAGGAAACACAGCATTTGTGAATATGTTTTTTCTATGTCCTTTATATTTGTAGACTGGTCCTCAAAGAACTGGGAAACAAGATAAACTTAACTGGTTTTCTTTGCAGAATCTTTTCCTTTCTCTGTGAACTGCCATAGAAATCTCACGGTCCAAAAGCACTTAGGGAACTGAGCAGTGTCTAGAGAATTTTTGCTAAGTTAGAATTAAGAAAATGGGCAGAAATTTTAATCTTATGTTTTGGGTTTTATCGCTGTTTCCTTGCTGGCAATCTTGGGCGAACCACTGGGGTGCTTTAGGATGTATGGTTTTAACAATAATGAGAGACATGATGAAATGCTTCAAACTGATATGGAGAAGAGCAAATATCACAAGGAATTTCCTTGGAATCCGAAGCTGAAAACAACATGTTACAGAAAATCATCCACCTGGTCTCTCTCCTAGTGAGAACTCAGGATGCTCAAGATCGGCCCCTATTGAGGGTCTCTCTTCATTTTTAACACTAGAAACATCTTGTTTTGTAACCAGAGTTTCTCCTGTGATGTAAACGCATTGGAACCTTTCCAGGGAATACTTTTAGGTCACTTGGCTGGGTGTCACATTCTTGCCTCCTATCTTCCTTCCATGAAAATCTTTAAAACGCTGCCTCACTGTCTTCTGGTGTAAAGTGTTGCTATCAAAATCTGATGCAAATCTAATTGTGTTTTTCTTGTAAAATAGAGTGACTTTTGAGAGGAAAAGGAGACACTATTAATAAGCATGCCGGGACCAGAGATGTAGACCTGAACTTCCCTGGCAAAAGGGGGATGGTTGGCCATCTTATCCGTGAGCGGATCGTTCTTTCTGCGTGGCTACGCCAGGGATTCTTCCCTTTGTCTTTAAAGGGCAGTTATTTTACTCTGCACTGTGTACGTAATAAGCGATCCAGGAAAGTTTTTTTTTAATTATAGTTGTTAAGCTTTGTTCTGTTCTGTTGCTTTGATTTTCTCTCTAGAAACTCATTTATATATATCTATATATATATATATACTTCTTTGCCTATATTTTCTGTATGTTATATTCTCTCGAATTCTTTCTGTTGGATTATAAAAGATTTTTTTTTCTCCTTTCTGTCTTCTATTTCCACGACTACGCTTTCCATGGTGTCTGCGTGTTCTTATGTTTCTCTTAATTTCATCTTTGTTTCTAAAATGATTTTTTTCTTCCTTTTTCCTAATTCTTTCCGATGTTCTATCAGTTCTTTATGCATCCTCCTGTTGCTTAGCCAAATTATTTCTTATCTTTTCTATTTCTTATTCGTGCTGCTCTTTCACAGTTGCTAAAGATTTCTTAGTTTCCCTCGGTGGAATCCGAAGTATCGGGTCCTTGCCGGCTTCTCCTGCTCCGTGGCTCTGTGTTTGCGCTGTGCCCTTTTCTACTCGTGCGTGCGGTGGCGCGTTTGTGTGTTTTCCTCGCGATGTGTTTGTGCGGGGTCCTGCGCTCGTGCTCGAGTAGATGGCTTCGCTGTGCTTTCGGGACAGGTTCCTGGAGGATCCCTGGAGGTACAGAGAGGTCCTCTCATTGCGGCTGCTTGAGAGCCCCCTCGCCTTCAGGTGACACAAGCCTGGCCTCTCTGGGTGGCCCCTCCACAGTGCACAAGCTGCTGCCTCTGGACACCGGCTGCTCTGGTTTCTGAACCTCTGTCTCTTCTCATCCCACCTTGTTCAGTTTGGACCTTGCCCTGAGCAGCCTTTTCTCTGAGTGGGTCTCGGTCCCAGAAGGGAGGTCTGGGGAGGTATTTCTGAGGTCCTCGAGACCCCACAGCAGCCCTGACCTCTCTGCAGACCCTAGGGGGGTGCCAGTCTTTTCTCGTTCTCGCCCACAAAGCGGAACCCGGAGCCCCTGTGTTTCGCTGTCCCCGTGCTGAGGATTCAGGATGGAGCGGGGTCCTCTGTTCTGAAGGGCAGCCGCTTCTTGGAGATTTCTGTGTTTTGCCCTCTTAGGACACGAGAAGCCCCCTTCCCTCCCCTCTGTCCCCTCCACCCAGTGCTGACCCCACGTGGGCCCTGCTCGTCCTGGCGGTGCTGGTCTGACCGCACTCTCTCATCCTGAGGTTCGGGGCGCACCGTGTAACCTAACCCCATAGGTGATGTTGTCAGCAGGTTGGTTCTTTTGCTATCCTAGTTGCTCTATTTTTCTGAAGGAATTTAGAGAGATTTTAAAAACCTACACCATCGCAATCTTTCTCATACCACTCACCGCCCTCACCCCGTTTATGTTCTTCAGCTTCCCTTGTATTAAAGTGACAGCTCAGCCAATCATCGTACCCCTGCCCTGCCCCCCACCTGTCTGTAATCAGCTCACATGGTTGGTGGTGAGTTGCTCGGACCCCTCACGGCTCTGCCATCCTTTGCTCCCAGCCGTCTCTTGGGCTCCTTAGGGACGTGTGATCTTGATTTACATTTCGGTCATTCATTTGGTCAACAGATATTTACCGAGTGCTCTTTATGTGGCTGAAGCCGTGCCAGACTCCGGTCCCAGGCTGGGTCTTCACGTTCACTGTCTCTTGGTGGCAGAGATATGACAGTTGACATTGCTCCGGGCACACACAGGCCTTCTGAGCTGGGCAGGCGCAGCCAAGGGTTTCTGTGGGCAGCAGCTGTTGTGACCGGGACACCCAGAAATGAGCACTGCAACCAAGCTAGGATTATCTCTGGGTATGTCCTTTGGGTACACACACATTTTTGTGTCTCCTCATCTGGGGACTCAAGTGAATGGCCAAGGCTCTGCCACAAACTCTTTGTGGGATCTTGAGCAAATCATTCCTCTTCTCTGACCCTCTGTTTCCTCTTCAGCAAAACGAAGGGATTGGACTAGAGCAGGGTCAGCAAATGTTTTCTGCAAAGAGCCAGAGAGTAAATATTTTAGGCTTTGTGGGTCATATGGTCTCTGTCACAGCTACTCAACTCTGCCCTTAGAGCTTCAAAAGTAGCCATAGACAACAGACAGCAAATGGGAGTGGCTCTATCCCAATAAAAATTTAATTACAGAACTAGGGGGCAGGCCCCTGGGCCATGGTTCGTCACCCTTTGGACTACACCCCGGGCTTTGAAGGTCCCTTAGTGCTCTGACATTTTGTCGATCCATGATTCTGCAGGAATGTTGTTCAGGAGGCCTGTCTTCCTGAGGGTCTTTTCAACCTTCTGCCTAGCCCAGTGGCACCGGGGGCCCTCTGGTGCTGGACGTGCGCTGGGACCACGGGAGCTGTGTGTTTCCCCACCTCTGTGCCAATCCTCACACCTCTGCCTGCTTCCTGGAGCCTGGAGCTGGGGATAATCTTGTGGGAAATTGGCGGCACAGTAGGAGTGAAGTGTGGGCTAAGAATGTATTAATATAAACTCAGTAGGGCACCTTTGGGGCAAACCAGCCGGCCGGAGTAAAGGTGGGTAGGGGCTTTGGTGTAATGACTGTGATGCTCAACCGAGGCACGTGAGGGTAAGAGGGTCAGAGATTAGCAAGGGGAAAAGACACACACCAGAACATTCCCCTTCTGTTTTCACAGGTTCCTATCCAGAAATAGCAACATAAGGATATCCCTAAATGTTTAGGTCTTGTAACTGTTTTTCAGCTCTGCAGGTACAAGGCAAAGGGGTGTGTGTGGTGGTTGCTCCGTTTTGAAGGACATGAATGCCTTGGCATGCAAGAATGCTAAGAAACGCAATAAGGCTGATCCACGGAAAGGCCGTGAAGGCTTCCCTGGGCAGGGACATTGTTCTGAGGACCCCCTGGCCTTGCTGTCAGGTGCCCCCATCTGGCCACTGTGGATGGGATGCTGAGTGCAAAACCCCGTGGTATTGAGCTTGTCAGCAGCTGACCTGTTGAACAAGCCAACAAGACCACTCTATGAAAGATGTATATCTCTGTGTGAAAAGAAAGTCAGGGCACACGTGGGGAAAAGGAAGGGAGAAGAAATATGGGGAGAAAATGGCGACAGATAGGGAAATAGAAGGTGAAGAAACCCGTTGTGCTGAATTTGAAGGACGAGGAGGCGGAAGACGGGAGTGTTCACTGCGAAGCCGTGCTGGGAAGTGCAGGGGGGTGCGGGGAATGGTGGAATCAGGATCCAGGGGGAGGGCTTGGAAATAAGCCCGTCTGCCGAGGTTCGGTTGAATGGTGGTGGGCTCCCATGGGGGTCTGTGCTGCCCCTTCCAGCTCCACAGCCGGGTTTCCCACACCTGCCGGGTGCCCAGTGCAGACTGCATGAAGAACGGTCCAAACCGTGAGCTTCAAGCCACAGGGACAGCAGAGGGCAAATATTCCCAAACTCCTGGCTCCAGGGTGACGACTCTCATCCCATTTCTTTAATTAAAGGGGGAAAAAATCCTTTTCCAGCATTTGGGAGTGTCTCTATAAATACCGGCATAGAATGAACCTGTGACATGCCCCAGGGGGTGACAGGTGTCTCAGACTGTTGGGGGAGGGGGCCTGGGCCCCAGTACTCCCTTGATAAACGGGGCAGTGATCGGGGCGACCTCTGATGGCACTTTTAGATCTCACTGTCCGCAGCTTACAAATCATGCCGGGCTGTGGGAAGCCGGACTCGCCGGCCGTGCAGGAGTCACCACGTGGCGCTGCGCCTCCTGTCTGTCTTTGCAGTGCTGTCGGGGATTTCCAGGTGGACGACAAGACCAAAGCCTTGCTCAGATACACAGGGGAAGTGACGTGGATGCCTCCAGCCATCTTTAAGAGCTCATGCAAAATTGACGTGACCTACTTCCCGTTCGATTACCAAAACTGCACCATGAAGTTCGGTTCCTGGTCCTACGACAAGGCGAAGATTGACCTGGTCCTGATCGGCTCCTCCATGAACCTCAAGGACTACTGGGAGAGTGGCGAGTGGGCCATCGTCAAAGCCCCGGGCTACAAACACTACATCAAGTACAACTGCTGCGAGGAGATCTACCCCGACATCACGTACTCCCTGTACATCCGGCGCCTGCCCTTGTTCTACACCATCAACCTCATCATCCCCTGCCTGCTCATCTCCTTCCTCACCGTGCTCGTGTTCTACCTGCCCTCCGACTGCGGCGAGAAGGTGACCCTCTGCATCTCCGTCCTCGTCTCGTTGACCGTGTTTCTCCTGGTGATCACCGAGACCATCCCCTCCACCTCACTGGTCATCCCCCTGATCGGAGAGTACCTCCTGTTCACCATGATTTTCGTCACCCTGTCCATCGTCATCACGGTCTTCGTGCTCAACGTGCACTACAGAACTCCGACCACGCACACGATGCCCACGTGGGTGAAGACCATATTCCTGAGCTTGCTCCCCAGGGTCATGTTCATGACCAGGCCAGCAAGCAGCGAGGGACACACTCCGAAGCCAAGGCCCCTCTACGGTGCCGAGCTCTCGAATCTGAATTGCTTCGGCCGCGCCGAGTCCAAAGGCTGTAAGGAAGGCTACCCCTGCCAGGATGGGATGTGTGGCTACTGCCACCACCGCAGGATAAAAGTCTCGAATTTCAGCGCCAACCTCACGAGAAGCTCCAGTTCTGAATCTGTCGATGCTGTGCTGTCCCTCTCTGCTTTATCACCAGAAATCAAAGAAGCAATCCAAAGTGTCAAGTATATTGCCGAAAATATGAAAGCACAGAATGAAGCCAAAGAGGTAAGGATATAGCTGTTATTATATCGGTCATTCATTCATTCAACAAACATTTATGCGTTCTTTGTGGGGCAAGGCATGGGGTGGGGGTTAAGAAATTAGACTCTGGAGTCAGTAGCCTGTGTTCAGACCAGTTATATGTCACCTCTCTGAGCCCGTTTTCTCATCTGTAAAATGGGATGATAAAGCTTGTTAGCATTAATATGCGGTGCCCTGAAGTTAGCCACCGGGCTGCCAGCAGTCTGGGCCATGAAACCCCCTGGCACCGAGAGAGCGGATCGGGAGACGGGCTGGAAAGGGGTGTGGAGCCAGCTCATCTCCAGTTTGTATCAATTAGCTGATGTCACATTTTAATTTTTACTTTCCAATCGCGTGTGTGCCCTTCGAGGTATAATTTACGTGGGATAAAGTGCACACTTCCTAGGTGTTCATCTCAATGAATTTTTACATTATGTATCCACCCCTGGAACTGCAATCCAGGTAGAGCTATAGAACATTCCCAGTGCCCCAGAAAGTCCCCCAGTAACCCTGCCCAGTCAGTATCTCCCTCCCGGCTCGATAACCACTGTCCTGACTTCTTTGACATTGATTACTTTTACCTGTTCTTGAACTTCATGTACATGGAATCACACAGTACAAACTCTCTTGTGTCTGATTTCTTTCATTCAGCATAATGTCTTTGAGGTTCATCCTGTTGCTGTTTCTTTTTTTATTAGTGTGTAATATTCCGTAATATGACTGTAACACTGCCTTCTGTTTATTTGGTTTACAATTGTTGGGCATATGGTTATTTCAGTTTGGAGCTACTAGGAATAAATCTGCTGTAAACATTCTTATTCATGTCTTTTGGTGAACATATATGCTCATTTCTCTTGGATATATACCAAGGAGTGGAATTGCTGGATCATGGGACAGATATATTTTTAACTTTAGTGGATACTGTAAGATTTCCAAGGTATTGGAACCATTTGATGCTCCCTGGCAATGTTTGAGAGTTCCAGTTGCTTCACCTCCTCACCAACATGTGTGAAGTGGTGTCTCATCACTGTTTTAATTAGCACTTTCCTGTTGAGTAATTATTAGGGCTCTTTTTCATATGCTTCTTGGCCGTTTGGATATCTTCTTTTGTTAAGTATCCATTCACATTCTTTTGCCCTTTTTTTTTGTTTGTTTTGTTTTTTTTTTTGTGAGATGGTGGGGGTGGGGAATCTCACTAAGTTGCCCAGGCTGGTCTTGAACTCCTGGCCTCAAGCGATCCTCCTGTCTTAGCCTCCCAAGTAGCTAGGGCTACAGGTGCGAGCCTGTGTCCAGCTCTTGCCCCTTTTAATCGGGTAAACTTAGTTCTATTTTCTCCAGAAATTTTATGCTCAAACTCAAGAACTTAGCATTTATGTCAAATACTAAGAATAGGAAAGTTTTACACTAAATAATGTCATGTCTCACTACTCTATGACTCTCTGTATACCACCAAAGTTACCAGGATCACACTTAATGTTATAAAGAAGCTCTGCTTTAAAATTAAGTGGCTCTGCCTTAAGTTGTATATTAGCAAAGAACTAATTACCAAATAATTTTCGCTCCTGAGCCATGGCAGGTAATTAATATTGGTAAGAAATGTCTGGAGCCTCTCATTCCGTGTGAGCGGCGCACCGCAGTAGATGAGACAGGAGGAGCCGCCACGGCCGGCTTCGTCTCCTCACCTCCCCCTGCCGGGGCGTGCACGACCCGCAGCCAATCCTAGTCATTGAGCCAAAAAGTCAGGCACTCAGTTGAAGCAATTGTTGGGTATTGAGTAATAATCGGTTAAAATCTCGTGTCTAACACTGGTAGCTCTTGTAGACATTCTCTATCCTTTCTTTACTCATTTTTAAAATAATCATTTAAGTTAGCAATGCTTCTACTAAAGGTTGAGATGTAAGTACCCGTACTCTAGCCTTTGTTGGGCTATTAGAAATTACCTTTATTCTCAGAATTATCTACCGGACACTGTACAAAGTGTTAGAGTTTCAGAAGGGTCTAAGACATGGAGACAGACATGTTAAAAAATTCTTATTAAAAAGGAGGTCACAAATTTAAATATGAGGCAGGTAAATTAGTGAAAGGGCCTGAATGTGGCAACAGGGAGGGGTGGAGTCTGTGGCAAATTAGTGGCACACAGTTGATCTCAAGGGGCAGCCACTGCTCACCTCTGGTCATCTGTTTCCGCGTGGCAGTGTGGACCCGTTATTGCCAGGTCTTCCAGTTTTCCCAGAGAAAGCAGAAATCTGGCCAGCAGGCCGCTCAGTGCTCAAAATAGAGCTGAGCTGTCTGCAGGATGGCTGCTTTCCCTCTTACTGAGTGACACTGTGACACCGTTTTCCAGAGATGCTTTAATTTCCTACATGTGTGGCTCTAGCTTGGTGGGAAGCCCACAAGCTCACCCTAGCAAAAATGAGCAAAAACTAAACATTGCTGGAGAGCTTCTTTGCAAAGGGGGAAAGACCCAATGAGGACACAGCAGAAGACTCTAAGACTGCCGACAAAATGAAAACTGCATTTAAAAGAAAATACCAAGAGTCCTACTTAAATTACGGTTCATTGCAACAAGTGATACACATTCTCCAAGCCCGCTTTGTATAATATGTGGCCACCGGCTATCTAAGGAAGCCATGAAACCCTCAAAACTGCTTTGCCACATGGAGACCAAGCACCCTGCCTTAAAAGACAAGTTTTTGGAGTTTTTCAAAAGAAAAAAATATGCTCACAAAGAACAGAAGCAATTATTGAAGGCCACGACTTCCTCAAATGTGACTGCACTGACAGCATCATGCTTAGTGGCTACCACCGTTGCTGAAGCTAAGAAGCCCTTTACTATTGGTGAGGAGTTGGTCCTGCCTGCTGCTGAGGACATTTGCCGTGAACTTTTAGGAGAGGCTGCAGTTCGAAAGGTGTCATGTGTTCCTGTTTTCAGCTGGCACCATAACTAGATGAATTGATGAAATAGCAGAGGATACTGAGGCACAATTGTTAGAGAGGATTAATGAGTCAACGTGGTATGCAATGCAGGTTGACGAATCTACTGATGTTGACAACAAGGCAACAATGCTTGCTTTTGCATGATGTGTTTTTCAGGAGGGTGTGCATGAGGATGTGTTATGTGCACTTTTGCTGCCAACCGACACCACAGCTGTAGAACTAGTCAAGTCTCTGGATGAGTACGTAGCAGGAAAACTGAATTGGTCATTTTGTGTTGGTATATGCATGGACGAGTGGCTGCTGTGACTGGACGGCTTTCTGGTTTCACTACTCAGGGCCAGGAGGTCGCTTCTGAATGCGAGTCTGCGCACTGTGTCATCCATAGAGAAATGCTGGCTAGCCGAAAATGTCACCGGAACTAAACAACGTTTTTTTTTTTGTTTTTTGTTTTTTTTTGAAACAGAGTCTTACTCTGTTGCCCGGGCTAGAGTGCCATGGCGTCAGCCTAGCTCACAGCAACCTCAAACTCCTGGGCTCAAGCGATCCTACTGCCTCAGCCTCCCGAGTAGCTGGGACTACAGGCATATGCCACCATGCCTGGCTAATTTTTTCTATTTTTAGTTGTTTGGCTAATTTCTTTCTATTTATAGTAGAAACGGGGTCTCACTCTTGCTCAGGCTGGTCTCGAACTCCTGAGCTCAAACAATCCGCCCGCCTCGGCCTCCCAGAGTGCTAGTATTACAGGCATGAGCCACTGCGCCTGGCCCTTAAACAATGTTTTTATTAATAAAATGATCAACCACATTAAAGTGCATGCCCTTAACTCACGTCCGTTTGCACAGCTGTGTGAGGAGAAGAACGCAGAGCACACGTCTTCTCTTACACACAGAAGTGAGGTGGCTTTCTAAAGATAGATACTGGCCAGAGTTTTTGAGTTAGGAGAGCCGCTCCACATTTTAGTGACAGTATGATTGTTTACTTGTGTGACCTGTTCAACCTATTCAACGAACTCAATCTGTCACTTCAGGGGAGATGACAACTGTGTTCAAGTTGGCAGATAGAGTCACTGCATCCAAAGCCAAACTGGAATTATGGGGGTGACGAGTGAACATTGGGATTTTCGACATGTTTCAAACACTAGCAGAGATTTTGAAAGAGACTGAGCCAGGGCCTTGTTTCTCCCAGCTGGAGCATGATCACCTATCTCGGCTTTCAAAAGAGTCTGAGCATTACCTCCCAACCACAAAGACCCCCGCACAGGGAAGGAATGGATCTGCCACCATTTGTGAATAAGCCAGGTGGATCGACTTTGTGCTAGAAGAGGATCAACTGCTTGAGATCGCAAATGACAGTGGCCTTAAAAGTATGTTTGAGACAACTCAAATCTTCATGTGTTCTGGACTGAAGTCAAGGCGAAATATCCTGAGATTGCCACAGAAGCACTGGAAAGCCTGTTTTCCTTTCTGATATTCTATCTTTGTGAAGCCGGGTTTTCTGCAGTGACAGTGACCAAAAGTAGTCTACTGGAGTAGACTGGTCATAAGCAACACACTTCGGGTGTCACTGTCCCCCATCACCCCCAGGTGGGACCGTCTACTTGCAGGAAAACAAGCTCAGGGCTCCCACTGATTCTGCATTCTGGTGAGTTGTATGATCATTTCATTATATATTACAATGTAACAATAACAGAAATAAAGTGCACAATAAGTGTAGTGTGCCCGAATCATCCCAAAACCATTCCCCCAGCCCCCCTGGTCCTTGGAAAAATCGTCTTCCACGAAACCAGTCCCTGGTGCCAAAAAGGTTGGGGACCGCTGTCTCACACCCACCCAATCTCCTTCCGTCTGCTTTTCCTCACCACCTTTGGCCACACTGGGTGTTGCTAGAGCTTCAGTTCTGCATTTTTATGGATGTATGTTGTTGTTGTGGCTACTCCTTTCTTTCTTTAGTCTACAGTGAA
This sequence comes from Indri indri, assembly GCA_004363605.1. Classification (NCBI taxonomy): domain Eukaryota; kingdom Metazoa; phylum Chordata; class Mammalia; order Primates; family Indriidae; genus Indri; species Indri indri. The sequence continues at coordinate 17,959 of RJWJ010004013.1, forward strand.
CTTCACTAAATTTACTTACCCTTCACATACATGTTATGGTGTCCCCTGGATTTATTTCTCTTCTTATTGGCATGCCTTCTCGAAAGTGTTTATGGGCAAACCTTCTGAGGTCAGGAAGGCTAAAAAATGTAAAAAATGTGCCCTTACTTTTAGGGGAGAGTTTAGCTGGACACAGAATGCCAGGGTTGAAGTTCTTTCTCTTAAATACTTAAAAAACATTGCTCCACCCTCTTTTTGCCTCAGTGTCACTTCTGAAGAGTTTTAAGCTAGTCTGAGTGTTGGTTCTTCTTTGTGAGTAACGGATTTGTCTAGAAGCTATTAGAATTTTCTATTTGTAGAGAAATCTGCTGACATCAGATACTGCGTGTCTAGGTGGGGGTCTCTCCTCATCTGTCTGGCATTCTCATGAGTCATTTCATTCTGAGGTTCCCATCGGTTTTTAATTCAGGGAGATTCAAGCTTCTGATTTCTGTAAAGATTCCTCCCCGCGCCCTCCGCTTCTCTTTCCCCAGCGCCGTTGCACAGCCCGAGCCTGTCTGCGCACGGCTTGCGCGGCTCTCGGCTTGTCTCGCACACGCCCTCTCCTTTCCCTGCCGCTTTGCTGGGCTGCGTCTGTCCTCCGGGCACCCGTCTCTTGAATTCTTTATCGCGCCTTTTCTGTTGTTCATGCCTGTTATCTCCACGTGGTGCTTCTGTAAAACTGCGTGTTCCTACTTCCTGTTTTCGAGTACTCTCTTGTCTCTGAGAGTATCGTGTTTTATTTTAAATCCTTGACTTGCTCCGTGAATTTGCCTTCGATTAGCTTAGCTGGCGTGTTTGTGGCCTGCAACCTCCCTTTTTCCTGGGGCGTCAGCCCTCCTTGCTGAGCTGTGCTGGGGAAGGAGCCCTCCCCAGGCTGGCGACCTCGTCCCTCAGAGGACCTCGCACCAACCCCCGCCTGGCTCCGGTCTCCTCCAACACCCTTCTGCTGGACCGCAGTCGTGGGTCCTTGACGTGGGAGAGGAGAAGTGCTGCTCCGGAGCTCTCCCCAGCACTCCCCGCCCCCCCCGCCACCCTCGCAGCACTGTCCCGGCCACACCTTCCCGGGGTTCTGAGAGTCTTTAAAGCACAGTCTTCCCTGGCTTCTGGGCCGGCTCCAGGGTTAGGGTGGTCCACCGTTTTGCCTAACACATCTGTTAGTACCTGTGACTCATTAGTTCCAAAGTTTCCAAAGAATGGCCACTATCATTGTGCTTTAAAGACTTAGATATAAAATTCCTGTCCACTTAGCTCTTTTTGCAGCACAATTTATATTCACGTGCAAGACCCAAGTCCCATCTTTCTTCACTGGGCTGACCCATTTGTGAGTTGCTGCCTGATGGAGATATACTTGGATGAGGGTTATTTTTGGAAATCAACGCTTAAATCAATAGGTACTATTCATTAAGGACTCTGCTGAAACAACCCTCTGAGGTAAGTACTGTTCTTATCCCCGTTTTACAGATGAGGAAATTGAGGCTAAGGAAGGTCACAGCATTGACCCAGACTCTCACAGCTAGAAAGGAGCAGAGCTGAGATTATAATCAAATTTATCTCCAAGTCTCTGCTTTCCAGGCCCTGCCTCCGAGAGCCTTAGGAGATTTGGCCAGCAGGCGGTGGGTGGAAATCACAGTCTGTGGTGGATTTGAAGCACTTACAAACCAGTCTTAGGAATTCAAATAAAGTACCTTGTGGCAAATACGGCGCCATGATTCTAACTTTACCTATGACTCCTTAGCTTCGCCAAGAGGACATATTTACTCAGGCTCATAATGATGAAATAAAATCGTCTCCCAGCCCCCTTTCCGTGCACTTAATTAAATTGCTAACTTCCATGCTGCCTGTTAATGTGATTATTGCATCGAAATCAGATGATTCATGGGTTCTCTTTCTCAATTCAATTATGGTTTCTTTGCTTTCCGAATTATCTAGGAGTATAATTACCATACAATTTTCCTTCCCATTTCAAGCCCAAATAGAGGCTACATTATATACAATTAGTCCTGCCCTTTCTTCCATCTTTTTCTTTATTGTCAGCGATTATCTGATGTTCAGCCTGCTCTTTAACTGTACAGAACTTCACGACACTTAGGCCTGACGACCGAGGATGACTTTTGGTCAGCTGCGCGTTGTCCAGGGGGCAGTGGGAAAGAAAGGGTGAGGATGGGCTTGTCCTGATGTGCTGATTTCGTTTTTGGAACAGACATTAAAAGGAAATTCATGTCTAAAACTGGATAATAACTAGTACTTTGTAACAACGGTAAATGATGTTGGATTATATTATCCATTCTAATGAAGGCCTGGAATCCTACCGTGGGAACATAAGTCAAGCAACTGGTTTTACTAGCTTTCTAAAATTGGAATTCAATTTAGAAAAATTCGGTTGTGTATACACTGAGAAATTTCTGATTTGAAACAGCTAACATGTCAACTATTTTATACTGCTCTACTGTATAAGGAAAAACTTGGAAATGATAGATTTCCTCAGACCATATCAATTAGAAAGAAAGGCTTCTCACATATTGGAGACAATGTGGCTTCCTCTACCGCGGCGATGTATTTATTATTCAATATCGAAAATGTGCTCACTTTGCCTTTCCCTTCATGTTTTTCTCTTTTATGATTTTTATTTTTGTTTTGCAGATTCAAGATGATTGGAAGTATGTTGCCATGGTGATTGATCGTATTTTCCTGTGGGTTTTCATCCTGGTGTGCATTTTAGGGACAGCAGGATTGTTTCTGCAGCCCCTGATGGCCAGGGAAGATGCATAGGTGCCAAGCAGCACATGTGCCCGAGGGGCTGGAGTGTGGGGAGGAGGAGGGCTGTTTCTTAACAGTAACGTATGCTCTGTTAGCAAGCTACCAGCTTTGTTTTTTGGCATTTCAAAGTTTACTTATTTTCCAGTTGTCTTGATTTTTATAAAAAAAAAATCATGCAAGAAGAATATCAGGAGTATTTATTATGCGTAGATGAACATTTAACTAATCTTTTTGGTAAGTTAAAAAACTGTCAAAATAATTCTTCTGTAGTGGTAAGTAGTATGTGGACCATATAAAAATCTTCCCTTTTTCAGTTGTTGAGAAATAACTGGATAGAAAAACTTGCTGTTCAGAAATACAAAAATGCATTCAGCTCAGTATCACTATAGATCTTCAATGGTTTTTCTTATTTAGCCCATAATCTCCTTGAAGTTTTATACTATTTCAGCAATACCCCATTACTACTGTTTCTTACCATGCATTTCTCATTCTTTGTTTTGCAAGAGTCTGAGAGCCATGCCTCCTTTTCGGAGGGCCTCAACTATTTCTCTTCCAAAATTCTAAATTATTATACCATGAGAAATTATGCCTAGTCACTTGTTCATTGTTAATGAACTGTCTTAGTTCATTAACTGAGGTGGCTTAAACTGAGTGGCTTATACACAACAGAAATTTCTCATGGTTTTAGAGGCCGGGAGGTCCAAGATGAAGACAGTAGCAGATTCAGTATCTGTGTCCTTTTCCTCAAAAGGGTACCTTCTAGTTATGTCCTCACTTGGCTAAATGGGCTAGCTAGCTCTCTGGAATCTGTTTTTTTTTTTTTTTTAAGAGACAGGGTCTTGCTGTGTTGCCCAGGCTGGAGTGCAGTGGCACAGTCATAGCTCACTGCAGCCTCCAACTCCTGAGCTCAAGAGATTGTCTTCCTGGCTCAGCCTCCCAAGCAGCTAGGACCACAGGCACATATCACAACACCTGGCTAATTTTGTTTTTTTTGTTTTTTAGATACGGGGTCTTGCTATATTACCCAGGCTGGTCTTGAACTCCTGGCCTCAAGTGATCCTCCTGCCTCAGCCTCCCAAAGTACTAGAACTGTGAGTGTGAGTTGTCTCACATGGCCAGCTCCCCCTAGTCCTGCTTTCTGATGCCATCACATTGGGGATTAAGTTTCAACATATGAATTTGGTGGGCGGGGCACAAACATTCAGGTTCATAGCATGAATCTTTATAAGTGTTTCTCGACCTTGGCACATTTGACATTTGGGGCTAGATAAGTATGTGTGGGGGTAGAGGGGGTTGTCCTATGCGTTGTAGGATCTTTAGCAGTACCGGGGCTTCTAACCACTAGATGCCAATGACATGGTCCCCTTCGTCACCAGTTGTAACAACCAAAAGTATCTCCAGACTTTGTTAAATGTCCCCTCAGGGGCAAAATTGCCCCTGGTTGGGAAACACTGCTTTAGACAAATTAAGAAAGAATATCACATACTAATTGTACACTTCTGAATCTAAATAACCACTGACAGAGATGATGATTCACAGACCAGTTGAATCTTCTCACTAGTGATTATGTTTTTCCTGTGCAAAAATATGACTGACAGAATTGTAGCCCACTGTGACTTGTGTTTCAGTAAGTCAAAAGGAAGGGCTCTATAAAATTTATATACAAAAATTAAGTAGCAGTAATGGCAACATAAGAGGGATCAGGGATGTATACAAACTAAGATAGCTAACAGGCAATTTAAATTCAACAAACAAGACTTTCATGTAGCAAAAGGCATTAAACACCTTCCTACAATAAAATGCAAATTAGAGTCCCCTCTGCCTTCCAAAGAGTGTTGACTTGAGCTTAGATGGGTTACTTACTTATTAGGCATTTGTTATCTCAACAGCTAACAGAGTTCTAAATTGAACGCAATTTCTATTAGTGTTTTCTTCCTTGATCATACCTGAATCAGGGACATTAGAGATGAAATTTTTTTTTTTTTTTTTCGAGACAAGAATCTTGCTCTGTTGCCCAGACTAGAGTGCAGTGGTGTTAGCATAGCTCACTGCAACCTCAAACTCCTGGCCTCTATCTATCCTCCTGGGTAGGCCTCCCAAAGTGCTAGGAATATAGGTGTGAGCCACCACGCCTGGCTGAAATTTATCTGTTTCGCCTGTGATACATTGTACTGTACTGAATAATATGTATTGTACTGGTAATAGGCTGACTTCATCTAAAGGCCCTTGCAACTCTAAGATTCCATTGTAATTGGCAGAATGAAAGAAAATTGAAACATTACAGGTATGTAACAATGTGCTTATAGCAAATTAGAATACTCTCTTTGATCTTGGAAGATGGCTTTCTCACAGAATGATTTAGACCTAGAGGTTTTTAAAGATGGGATTCATGTAATTGTAGTGGCCTATTTTAAGGTCAAAGATAAGGAGATGCTACCACAATTTATATAGAAGATGGTCCTATTGTAGGAAATGTAGTCAAGGGGATCGAGATTAATGTTAAGGAAATGCCACTGTGTGTCCACAGGCGTTGTCTACTGTATGACCGTACACTGGAATGGAAGCTACAGAAACAGTTATTCAGTTGAAGCATCTAGAGAATAAAGGAGTTCCCAATTCCAATTTCTCATTTATTACAAATGTCGGTTACAGAAAAGCAGCATCTTATTAAGTCATTATTACATTGAGTAGCCAGCTTATTTAATGTAGCAGTTTATTATACTAAAGATACAGTACACCTTATCTGTTTAGCTGTTATTCAGTGAATATAGGACAGAGTTTAAAAATGTGTACCTTTACCAAATGCATAAAGAGTTTTAAAATCAGTCTTCAAATACAGTTGGAATTTTCCACCACAGTCAAAAGATGAACGTCACTGTTGATTACAAATTAGTGTTATTTGCCAGGATCCAAACATGAGAGGTTTCGCTAGTACAGTTTGGATAATATTTTGCTGCTGTTTTTAGAAGATCAAATATTATTCTGTCAGTTATTACTTAAGTCATACAGGCAGATGTTCTAATGGATGATCTGTTAAGATAAACTGTTATGCTTTTAAAGCTTGCATCAAATTTCAAGCACTATTTACATTTTCATAATTTTATAGGTGCCATAAGATATATGTGTTAGGTAACTGAATTCATACTTCAACCCCTTGGGAGGTTTTATTTATTTGCATTTCCAATATGGACTGGTATTATTATATTTGCCCATTTATAAATAACAGGAACAAAAAGCCCAAGAGATCCAACAATTGAAATCAAAAGAAAAGTCCACAGAAACATCCGATCGAGAACCTGGGCTATGAATTTCCAATCTTCAACAACCTGTTATGAAAAAATAAAAACACATTAAATACTTAATTCAAAACTATGTACATATTTTAAGATATAACACAGAGGTAGAGACCAAATCAGTTTCTGCCTCCCATTGCTGCCTCTAAACAATAAGTGGCCCTGTACTCAGTTCAGGGACAGATACTACCCTGATGGTCTATCACAGATGTAGCCTCCTCAAGCTTTAAAAGACACTAGAAAATTTGTTTATTTATGCATCAACTTGTAATATATTACAAGTGGTTTATTTTGATAGATTTTTTACCTTTTTTTTTGAGACAGAGTCTCACTCTGTTGCCTGGGCTAGACTGCAGTGGCATCATCATAGCTCACTTGCAACCTCAAACTCTTGAGCTCAAGCGATCCTCCTGCCTCAGCCTCCCCAGTAGCTGAGACTACAGGCATGCGCCACCGTGCTAATTTTTTCTATTTTTAGTAGAGTCGGGCTCTCAGTCTTGCTCAGGTTGGTCTCGAACTCCCGAGCTAAAGTGATCCATCTGCCTTGGCCTCTCAGAGTGCTAGGATTACAGGCTTGAGCCACTGCGCCCAGCCTTATTTTTTGATAGAGTCTTAATAGAATTTAAAATATTTATACTACTTGGAAATTCTATAATAAACTAAAAAAATTTTTATTCTTACTATTTAGTTATTTCTGTTACTTATTCTTGCCTAGTAATGTTTAATTTTTTTTAAGAGACTCTAGCCTAAGGTTAATTTTATGCCAAATTAAAAGTAGGTTCAAAATAATACTTATCAGAAGGCTGTTAATCCCCCCTCCCCATCCCCTACCAACCTATTTAATTTACTTTTGGATTTCCTAGGGACCACTTTAATCTAAACTCATGAGGACAGAACCACTAGCTCTGGAGCCAGCTTTAGCAGGAAGCTGGCACGGCAGGGCAGAGTTTCCATGAGGAAAGCAGGAAAGCGCAGGCTGAGCCTTGTCCCTGCGCACCAGAGGGCACTCTTTCTGCAAGGCCATTTCCTTGACCAGCGGCTTCCCTGGCCCTTGGAGCCTCTTATAAAGCATGGGGTCCTCTGTAGGGACTGTGCCTCAAATTTCAAGATAATTTAGAATTTAGGGGATTATAAATACTCTAATGCTTTTCTGTTTCTAAGTTTTCCCCTGAAAATAAAACCATCTCCTGGTCTTAGTAGCATGAACCCTGACACTTTTGCACAATACTTTGCAAACATTTATTAAATTCTCAGTCTAAACCATTATCTAACAAATATATGTAGTTTTCAAGACTCCATTGATAGCTTCAAACCTTACAAACTAATTTGGTTATACTACCACCAAATAGAAACTTTACAAATCCACAAGCATTAAAAAATTTTTTTTTTGAGACAGTCTTCTTGCTCTGTTGTCCAGGCTGGAGTACAGTGGCATCATCATAGCTCACTGCAACCCCCAAACTCCTGCGCTCAAGTGATCCTCCTGCCTTGGCCTCCCAGGGTGCTAGGATTACAGGCGTGAGCCCAGCCAAAAGTTTTTTAAAAGTATAGGTCAAATGTCCCTTTTGGGGGGATAGATTCATTATTCTATCTGCTTCCCATACCTGCTAGAAAATTTTCCATTTAAAAAAGCTTTAGAAATTAGAGATCACATAATTTTAATGGGACCATTTAAAGTAAATTCAATTATGAAAATATTACTATATAGTCATAAGTTTAAAATATTACACAATAGAAATAAAGAGCAGTGACAAGATAGAAATTTTACATGTTTTGAAAGAAAACCCAGGACAATATGATCACATTAATAAAATGTATTTGTATTCAATTCTTACATTTTAAATACTAACCTTAAAAGAGCCAATGAGTCTTTTTTTATAATACAGTTTTAAGCAAAATTTTGTTTTTAAGCAAATTAAGCATAGTAGGCACTATTATTAAGCTTCATATGAACACGTTAATGTATAATATGTAACATATATTATGAGAACACCCTACTCCTTTTAATTTCCCCAGCATTCTCCTGTAAATGAACAACAAAAATTTATTCTTGAAAAATATCTTGGCTATATTTATAATGCCTACAGTAGGCTCATGTTTTAAAAAAAATAAACTAACTTTTGATAACTGCATATAATGCAGTTGTGCCTATAGATTACTACAGAATTCAGAAACAAAGTTACCGAAGATAAAATTAAAACAGTTCATCATGTCAGAGCTAAAAAGCATATGGCAGGATTATTATTCCTTAGAATACACAATACTAAATTATCTTTGGAGTCATCCAAGATGCTGCTGGAGGAGACGGGGGAAATGGAGACATGAGATTTGTGTAGATGCCCCATTTTACAGGTGTTTTAACTGGAACAAACTAGTAAAGAACTTTTATAGAAAAGTATGCCAACAATTCTGGCCTGCGATCTATGCTTGGTCTTAATTAAGGGCCGCGCTGTTCACTCTGCCAGAAGTAATTAAGGTCACTTCCGAACCGAGAATTGAAGCAGATTTGCGTTTGTACATACAACATGTCACAGACCTCACGGACATCATTCTCCTTCATGAGGTGTCTTACAATGTAGCGAACGGAATCAAGCGCAGCTTCCAATGTGTTTCTAGAAAACTTTGGTGCACTTCCACTCTCAGCTTCCTCTTTCTGAGTAAAGTACCTGTCTACGTGACTTCTCATGCCCAGCAGTTTGGGAAGCTTATGAAGAAATAGCTTGCGGACCCAAGGGGCCATAGCATCATGTGTTGAGGAAGACCGATGATGAATGTTGATAGCGAAGACAGTTACCGTAATTGATAGAGTCACAAAGATCATGGTGAACACCAGATACTCTCCAATCAGAGGTATGACTTTTGAGGAGGAGGGGATGATCTCTTCAATAACCAGAAGGAAGACAGTCAAAGAGACAAGTACTGAAGTGCAGAGAGAAATCTTTTCACCTTCATTTGAAGGAAGATAGAAGACGAGTACAGTTAACAATGAGAGCCCAATGCAGGGTATAATAAGGAACAAAGTATAAAAGAGAGGCAGACGCTTTATTACAAATGAGTAGGTGACGTACGGGTACCAGCAACAGCTATCGGTTCTGTTTCCTTTGCTCCCCGTTGCGCTCACAATTTCCCATTCTCCATTATCAAAAAAGTCTCTCTTGTCTACATCTTGGTCCTCTAGAATTATATCAACCTGTGATCCATCATAAGTCCAAGACCCAAATTTCATGGAACAGTTTTGGAGATCAAATGGGAAAAATGTGACATCTATGGTACAAGAACTTTTATAGTTTGCCGGTGGAGTCCATGTGACAGTGCCATTGTACCTGACGACCGTTTTCGTCCTGGTCCCTTCGAAACGTCCGTCTGCGCTAAAACACACACATACAATAGCAATGAAGACATTAACCCAAGAATCCATTTTACGAGCCTAGTATAAAAAAAGCCTATAACTGGTAGCATGAAATAATTTTAAAATTACACTTCAGATGCACCTGTTATACATAAGGGACCCTGCTCTAGGGACATCTTCCTTAAATATCTAACTCCACGGGAACCGAACCCCTTCTTTCACACCTACTCCAGGACTGACAAATCTGTATTTCATAGAATCCTGAGATTCTAGTGGTTGAAAAGACCTCACTTTACACACAGAATAGAATCAGGCTATTTATACAGTGGGTATGCACAGAGCCAGAGCCTGAATCCACATTCCGAGACTCCCCACACAGTGCTCTTCCCCCTCCATCATGAATACTAGCCACTTACTACTTTGATGAGCAAAGACCATTAAGGAGGCTGGGCGTGGCCCTGACAGGCAGCTGTGCCTCTCAGACTCTCCCGCCAAGGGCGTTCCCGTACTGGAGAAGTCTGGCAGGAAGCCGTGCTGCCAACGTAAGACTGTTTTTGAAATATTGCTCTTTATCTTCAAATTCGTGTGACTTTTGCACACTGCACTGTAATATAACCATGTTTGTATAAAAATGTTTTCAATTACTGAGAGTAAACTCATGCTCGAGGAAGCTGCATCACATTACCGTGCAAGCTGTGTTCACCCCTTATGTGTCGGGAGGCACGGAGGTTTCAAAAGATTAATGATATTTTTACATAGCATTTGCTCTGTCCTCGTGGCAAATGCCCTCTTGCAAATAAGACAAAGTGCTTTAGGATAAGCACGAATTCCCGGATTTGCCCTGGAGTGGTCCTTAAAAATATGAAACCAGTACCCAGAATTATCCTCTCCTCCAAGTTAAAAAAATCATCCTCAAAACACACCTAGGTAGAATGTGTATAAAGATGAGTTACTAATTAATCCAGCATTCTTCATCATGGGAGAATGACAATACAGTATTGAAACAGAATGGTACACATTTGAACATAAAAGATAACCTCAACTATTTAAGAAACACACCAAAAAATACATATATATCTGGAAGTCTGCCAGATATGTAGTCTAGTAACCAAGAAGGTAAACAGGGATGTCAAGCTGCCTTGGTGTGCACCCTGCCCTACCACATGCGAGGTGTGTGATCTTGGGCAAGGTTTAATGACCCTAGGCCTCCATTTCCTCATGTGTAAAAGATGTAATTGGACCCAGCACATGAGGTTATATGAGAATCAAATCACATAAGGCACTTAGCACATTGCTGGGCACACAGTATGTTCACTATATGTGAAAGCTAATAACAGTGGTTGCCTCTAAGCAGTGGGATAATGGGATTGATTATAGGTGATTTCCCTGTACTTCCTTACACCTTTCTGTACTTCCCAAATCTTCCACAAATTTTAGAAATCAGAGGACACTTTTATGATCAGAAAACAATATAGGCTGGGAGCGGTGGCTCACGCCTGTAATCGTAGTACATTGGGAAGCTGAGGTGGGAGGATCGCTTGAGGCCAGGAGTTAGAGACCAGCCTAAGCAAAAGTGAGACCCACATCTCTACAAAAAATAGTAAAATTAGCCAGGTGTGGTAGTGCATGCCTATAGTCCCAGCTACTTGGGAGGCTGAGGCAGGAGGATCCCTTGAGCCCAGGAGTTTGAGGTTGTAGTGAGCCGTGATGACACCACTGTACTCTGGCCCAGGTGACCAAAAAAAAAGAAAGAAGGAAAGGGAGGGAGGAAGAACGGGGGGTAGAAAGGAAGAGAAGAGAGGAGAGAAAAGAAAGGAAAACAATACAGCAAAAAAGGGAGAGAGAATCCACAGAAATCTATTTGCAGGTTCCTGAGATAAAACAACATAAGAGCAAGTCATTTGATTTTATAGCTAAACAGTTTTCAAAAGGGAGAAAACTTACTAGTGCCTAATAGTAATACAGGTATTTTCTTTTGAAAACATAAACTGGTATTTAGAATTTATTAATAACTTACTTATCAAACAAAACGATGTCTGGTGTCCAAACAGAGTCTGAAGGGACACGTATAACTTTTATTCCACCATAGTCGTCAGGATTCCATCTTAATTTTACATCTACCCATTCCTTTAAAACAAAAAAATCTCAATTTCAATAGTGAAAATTATACTTTTTGTGATACCTAGAAATTTTAGACATGAGATCATCTCTACCCTAATACAAAAAAACTCACGTCCGCGTCTTTCTTATGGGAGAGCACAACCCTGTCCCCTCATGCAGCGGCTCTCGCCATGGTCCTTGTGAGACACAGGTGTGACCAGAGCTGCGTGTGTGCATGGCTCTGCTCAGCACCTCTCCTCCCACCGACTGGATATACCCAGGACTTGAAGCCATAGGCACCTAACGTTCAGGTTCAAGGGAAACGTTCCCTTTTCCAGCTGTATTGTTACCCAATTTGGCTGGACTGGTGCGTGCAAAGGGGAGTTGGATTTATTACACATTCCACATATTGAAACACCTTGTCCAATCTCCATGCAGTTACAATTCTGTGATCATATCAAGGGTTGCACCCCAAGAGAGGCATACATACCTTTTAGGAGTTTGGGGTTAGGGAACAAGTAGTAGGTTTAAAAATTGGGAATGGTAGAGCACGAGCAAACAAAGGGAAGAACTCAACAGCACCTGAGGACAGATTATAGTGGGCCCAGAAAAAACAGTCCTGTGTATAAAAGGGGCTGTGTTTCCAAAATAATTCAACACGTTCTTACCCATTCCCCTCTCAGAGTGGAAGTCAAAATCCTTGCAGTGGCCTACCCACCAGCCTTTGTTGCTTATCTGACCCCATCTCCTACACCCCTCCCCGTGCTCTCTCGCTCCTAGTCACACTGGGCTCACATCAACCTCAGGGCTTTTGCACTTGCGGGTCCCTCTGGCTAGAATGCTCCTGCCTAGATACCCACATGGCTGGCCTCCTCTCTCCAAGTCTTTGTTCGAACATTGCCGTCTCAGTGCCGTTTTCTCCGACCACCCTGTTTATAAGTACAGTCCTCACCACTCCTATCCTCTTTCCCAACGTGTTTTTCTCCAAGCTTATCAGCTTATAAAGTGCTATATACAACTCACATGTTTATTTTTCCCCCACTAGAATGAAGTTCCTTGAGGGCAGGGATTTTTGTCTGTTTTGTTCACTGTTGTATCCATAGGGCCCAGAACAGCATCTGGCACATAGTAGGCACTCCAAAAACATTAACTGAATAAATACAAGAACTTCATCTACCGTCATCTTTCTGCATCTTGCTGCCGATCCACGAAGACCACACATTCATGTCCCTTTGTGCTATAAGCCCTATAATAAATTAAACACTGGTGCCAGTCACGAGTTGGGTGCTCATTTGAATTTTATACATACCTGTTTCAACCAGACATTTGTTGTCATTAACTGATTTTTCTCATCCTTTAAAGAAATTGAATAAGGTTGATTACTTCAATTGCAGAAATAATAATTCTTTAAATAAGAATTTCCACATTTTTATACAAACACTCCTCTCTATATAGTACACACATTCTCAACAATCCAGTTCTCTAGAAAAGTAGAATCTTTTTTCCAACTTAATTTCACATTATTTCTTTCAACATACTTTGTATTTCAGATATACTACCCTAAAGCACACCATTGGCATTTATAGATTTAACATTCGTGGTCTCGACTATTATATTTCCTCAAATGTAAGATGCAATCTAAGATATAAGCACAGTATTATTTTATGTGCTTAGCACTGGGGGGCGGGGGGAAAGAAAGGCTGTCAGTGAATTGCAAGCTGCTGTGAATTATAAGACACATCTTGATTTCAGAGGTGTTAAAATGTAGAAAAGTGCATCTTAGAATCTGTGAGCTACAGCATTTCTCTGCATCTCTGAGGGACTGTCTCTTGCAGTCAGAATCCCAATCTCCCTATAGGTCTACTATACAGAAAAAATATTGAGGTCACAGCCTTGAATGCCAATTTTATGAAGCTTTTAAGACCTACTTTTCTAGTGGAATGAGCACCTCAAATCATAATTGAAATGATCTTCACTGCACTACTCCCATAACAACTAATTTTATCTTTCAAATTTCTGTTATTCTTCATTCTAATCGCCTAGGCTTCAAAATTTGAGGCCTTCCTCCATGCCTTCAGTGGTCAAGTCTTGTTCCCCTTCCTACATGGCCTTCTATCTTGCCTCTCACGCTCGCAGTCTCATTTCACTCCTCAAAATCATGCACGTTACTGTCTTACTGATCTGCCTGAAGCACTGCTTTTACCATGCCCGGCGCCTGTCAGATCTCGAGCTCATTCAGAGTTTACTATGGGCCAGACACATGCTAGGCTCTGGGACAGACACAGGAGTAAAGCCCACCTGCTTTGAAGACGCGGCGCCGGAGCCCGTGAGTGCCAGGCAGTGTGCTGGGCACCATACGAAAGCGCAGAAACTAGGCCGGGCACGGTGGCTCACGCCTGTAATCCCAGCACTCTGGGAGACTGAGGCGGGAGGATTGTTTGAGCTCAGGAGTTCGAGACCAGCCTGAGCAAGAGCGAGACCCCATCTCTACTAAAATTAGAAAGAAATAGGCCAAACAACTAAAAACAGAAAAAATTAGCCGGGCATGGTGGCGTGTGCCTGTAGTCCCAGCTACCCAGGAGGCCAAGGCAGGAGGATCGCTTGAGCCCAGGAGTTTGAGGTTGCTGTGAGCTAGGCTGACACCACGGCACTCTAGCCCGGGTGAGACAGAGTGAGACTCTGTCTCAAAAAAAACCACAAAAAAACGAAAATGCAGAAACTGAGCGGAGGGGAGGCTGTCTTAGGGAGAGGGAAAGATTTCACAAAGGGTCTGAGGAATGTGCCTTGAAGAATAAATGGCTTGTAGGTAGGAAAGCTCTCCAAATAAAGGAAATGCCAGAAGCAAGGCACAGTGGCCTGCAGGCGCCCTCCTCACCTCCTCTGCCACCCAGTCAGAGCACTCATGTAGCAGGGCTTCTGACATTGCTCTTGATCCAAACTGGTCCACAAAAAGGCTTAGTATCACTTATACATCTACAATTACATTGTCCCTTTTTATTAAAGTGCTTTTTTCTCTGACACATCAAACCCCACACTTCCCGCGAGGGCCGCTCAAGTGCCACCTTCTCTGTCCTGCCTTCTTTGATAACCTCAAGCATTAAGATCTGAATTCCCAGCTCTTTATGGCATCACAGTTTGGTGCTACTGTGTTCTGTGCCATTTACGTGTCCATAGCCTCAACTAGAAAGATCTTTGAGAGCAAACTCCATTTATTTTAATGTCTACTTTCTTATTTTTATTTTTATTTAAAACCTCCCCATATTATCCAGCCAAGGGCTGAGCACATAGTCCATATATATTCATTGACCTTTCTGGAAGCAATTATGTGACATGTATGAACGGACTTTAAAAAATGTACATCCTTTGATTCACTAACTACCTTTCTTAAGGAAAGGAGAAATTCAGACATTTGCGTACAAATATATTCATCATTGTTAGTTATAGTAAGAAAAACTGGGACTACACTTCTGCCAACAATAAGATGTTTAAATAAATCATAAATGTAATACAATGTAGCCATTAAAATTATATTTGAAGATCATGTAATGATATAGGAAAATGTTCATCATGTAATAATAGCGGAAAAGGCAATAATCAAAATTACATCTAAAATATTATTTCAGTTTTGTAACATACAAAGAAAAAACCACCAAGAAAAACAACAAATTACTAACATTAGTTATTTCTGGGTGTAAGAATTATAGTCAAGTTTTCTTATTTGTATTTTTTTGCATTTTCCAAATTCTTTGCAAAAGTCATGCATTGATTGTTTTTATAATCAGAACATAAAGGCACAAATGCCTTTATGGCATTTTATGCCTTTAGGCATAAAAGCTACAAATGTTATTTTAAAACATTTGTTATATATATATACTTATTGATTATTCTGGGAACACAGCAGGGAAATAATTGTTGACTGACCAGATCAAAATAAGAAAAAACTAGTTTAAAAATTAGCATGAATTTTTTAGTTTAAATAGAAAGGCTCTCTTGACAATAAAAATAAGTTATCAAGGGAACTTATTCTCCCTGGTGAATGTCACATGGAAAAATCTCTGAAATGTTTTAAGTGTGATACTGAGATAATGACCTTTTTTTTTTTTTGAGACAGAGTCTCGCTCTGTTGCCCGGGCTAGAGTGCCATGGCGTCAGCCTAGCTCACAGCAACCTCAAACTCCTGGGCTCAAGCGATCCTCCTGCCTCAGCCTCCCGAGTAGCTGGGACTACAGGCATGTGCCACCATGCCCAGCTAATTTTTTCTATTTTTAGTTGTTTGGCTAATTTCTTTCTATTTAGAGACAAGGTCTCGCTCTTGCTCAGGCTGGTCTTGAACTCCTGAACTCAAGCGATCAATCCTCCCGCCTCGGCCTCCCAGGGTGCTAGGATTACAGGCGTGAGCCACCACGCCCAGCCAATAATGACCTTTTGAGATACTTTTTGGTCCTAAGAATTTACGACTCTACTTTTGGACTTTTTCTCTTAAACTTTTTGATCATATTTAAGGAGAAACTTCAATATAAAATGTTTTAATATCTTTGAATTTGTTAAAAATATACTTATTATAATTACCAAGTGAGATAAAACAACTTCTAAACTATACAATATAATATAAGCACAGTGTATTACTGTTTGTGGCATAATAATTATTTTTCCCTGGTGAGTTCCTTTGAGAAAAGGACTGTGTCTCATTCACCTCTGCAACCCTTGATGCCTAACGCAGCGCCTGGCTGCCCCGCAGGCACTCGTTGCGTCTGTGGGAAACTGAGTACGCGATCATGTGCACACCTACCACATCCACTAATTGAGATATTGCAAGGCCAAACTTTATTTTTATCTTGTCATTCAGGTGTTCCACAGGACGAACCCATCTTTCATAGTCTTGAAATAAATCCTTAAACAAACTATCTTCATGTTTTGCAATAAAGGATGGTTCAGATAATCCTGTAAAACAAATTTTTAAAAGTTAGTATTGTTGACTTCTCTCCCACCAAATACCTACATTTAAAAACAAAGTTTGGCAAACAAACTATTAATAAACAACTATAATTTAAGCCATTATTAATATAGCTTTTTAAGTGAAATATTAATACAGATATTTCTGATCAAATAAGGGACACCCTGGTTCAGACATAATTCTTGGTTAAATCAGATTACTCACTATGGAAATATGCTGAGTTCCTTAAGAAACACTCAATACGGAGTAATTTAAAATCTAAGTTATAAAAGCTTTTAAACTGCCAGGGCTGGGGGCATTGCTTGTCATAAAATTCCAAACCTAGAAAACAGATACATTGAAACAAAGTTCATTTATCAACTATAAAAGTAAAATAACCATGCTTTAATTTGCATAAATTTAAAATACAAATATATAAATATTGAATGAATTATTTAGCTTTGTCATAGCTTTGTTTACTACTCATTTGTATAAAACTACTTTTAGGGAATGAGGAAGGGGGAACTCAAAAGAGGGTGTGTTGCCCTGGAAACCAAATGAAGAAAATGTCCAAGGACTGAGCACCCCACTCAACTGTCGCGCCCTGTAAGAGGCGGCTGAGACTTGAGCAGTGGGGACGCCGAGGTCAGTGGAGTTTGACAGGAGCCCTTTACATGGAGAGGTGAGAGACGAAGCAGGCTTAGACAATGCAAAGGCAAGAAGCACCTCTTTCAAGAGGTCATGCTGATACGTGGAATGAAGAAATGAAGCAGTAGCCGGCAGAGGATAGAGTCAAGAAAGGTTTATTTCAAGATCAGTGAGAAAAGAATACGTTTATGTGCGAATGTGAACAGGCTGGCTGCACGATTCACAGGGCCTAATGTAAAATGAAGATGAGGCATTCCTTGTCCAAAAATCAAGAAAAAGTGGCCATTAAATATACTAAAATAAAAACTTTTTCCTTTCTTCAAAAAAAAAAAAAATCACCCTAGGGCCTAAGTCTTAAAAAAAAAAAAAAAAAAAGACAAAATTTTAAAAGTTTTAGACATCATGGTCCAAAACTGGTTAAATTTGTGCATTGCAGTTACGTTTATACCTCCACAGAGTCTAAATAAGCCTCTCTGAAGAAATGAAAATGTTCGGTGCTGTCTGGACTGGTGTCACTTAAGGAACCGTGAAATGTGTGAGATTCGAGAATGACATTTACTCATGACTAATGATTTTATGAAGAAAAAACATTTACTTGAAACAAAAATGTCACTGGCTTATTTATCAAGTATGTGCATAGGAATTATAGTAGCTAGTGATGGTCCTTCTCCAACCTAAAAGAAATAGTTTGAGAGAAAATTAGCACTTTCACAAAATCTTCTCTTTTTCTTACAATAGACCATGTTTTCTATATGGAGCTATTGGAGAGTATCTGGTTACTCAAGCTGCAGGGAACCCATTCTTCTTTTACTGCCTATTTCTTCATAAATAACCCTCAAGGGTTTCTGCTTCCCTGAGGAGTTTAAGATACTTGGTTTAATCTATAAATACTGCAGAGTTTGTGCTGTGCCTCCCATAAAAGTCTCCTTATGCTGAAATGCACAGCACTGGAGATATTTAGAATATTATACACTGGAGAGTCATTCTTAATGTTTAAAAGCCATTAATTTTGGGCCTTCAAGTTAAAATAGCATTATTGAACCACTTCTCCTCTTCTAATCCTATTTTAAAGATTTTATAGTCTCTGAAATACCAAAAATTTAAAGTTTAATAGATAAAAATCAAAGTCTTTCAGTAGCATCTAAGGACCTTTTGCCCTAGGGGGAAAAAACTAGCCTGAATTGCCATTTCAAATCTTGTTTGAAAAGAAGGTAGATAGGGCATAAATAAAATGATAAATGAATCCCAACATTCTTTCTAATGAGAACTTTTAAGATATTGCTTTGTGAATACCTTCATAATACATCTAGTACTAGAAATACCATTTTCTTAGCACACTTAACAGAAATGGCAGCTGCAAATGTCAGCGATATTTTAACAGAAAACCTTGATGTGCACTTATTCTACTTAGTGGTGATGCTTTTTTAGCTGGCTCTAAATATTTTAAGTTTACACTGCTCATAAACCTCAGAATGTTAAAAAGGAGACAATCTGATATATCCCTTCATTTCACAAATGAGAATATATGACCAGAAGGGCCGGTGCTACAGAGCTCATCAATGGCAGAGCTCTGAAGAGCACTCAGAGGTCCCCTCGGCTTCCTGCTCTTGTCACCCTAACATCTTCCATCTTGTGACAACTTTCTAGAAGAACTTATTAGTGCCACACCCTGAGAGCTCTAGCCCATGCTGACATTTGCTTATTCATTTGACAAACATTTATTGGACACATGCCTCGTACCAGGCAAGTGCTAGGAACACATTAGTAAACAAAACAGACAGCACGCACATTTACAGTCTAGTAGGAAAGACTGACACAGTAGATATGATACTATACAGCATATAAGCTAAATTCTAAATAAACTGAATCAAATGGAAAAATTCTTTTTTAGGAGTTGAATAGTTAACATTTGATCATCCTATCCAAAATAAACACTTTTTTGGCATTGCTAAATTGTTCAGTATAAGGCTGACAGCCAGGCGTGGTGGCTCCTTACCGGTAATCTCAAGAACTTTGGGATGCCAAGGCAGGAGGATCGCTTGAGGCCAGGAGTTCAAGACCAGCCTACTCAACACATCGAGATCCTGTCTCTACAAAAAAATAGAATAACTAGCCAGGCGTGGTGGTGCACGCCTGTAGTCCCAGCTACTCGGGAGGCTGAGGCAGAAGGATTGCTTGAGCCCAGGAGTTGGAGGTTGCAGTGAGCTGTGATGATGCCACTGTACTCCACCGGGCAACAGAGCAAAGAGTCTGTCTCAAAAAAAAAAAAAAAAAAAATGCCGATGAGAGTAGTTACTTATTCCATTTTAATTTTTCTTCCTTTCCCTGACTTAAAAATAATTGACTTAAAAAGAGGGGACTCAGCTGGGCACGGTGGCTCATGCCTGTAATCCTAGCATTCTCGGAGGCCAAGGCCAGAGGATTGCTTGAGGCCAGGAGTTCAGGACCAGCCTGAGCAAGAGCAACACCTGGTCTCTACAAAAAATAGAAAAATTAGCCAGGCGTGGTGGCGCGTACCTGTAGTCCCAGCTACTCGGGAGGCTGATGCAGGAAGATCACTGGAGCCCAGGAGTTTGAGGTTGCAGTGACCTATGATGCCACGGCACTCTAGCCTGGGCAACAGAGCAAGAGTCTGTCTCAGAAAAAAAAAAGGAAACCCAGAAAAAATATTTGCAAATCATGTATCTGACAGGGGACTTGTATCTAGAATACATAAAGAATTATCACACCCAAGCTTTCAGCATGTTTAAAGAAAAAAGATTATGAATCGATAACAAAAAGACTCAACCCAGTTTTAAAATGGGCAAGAGACTTGAACAGACATTTCTTCAAAGAATGGCCAGTAAGTTTGTGAAAAGACGCTCAACACCTTTAGGTGTTTAGCCAGTAAGAAAAGGTAAATCAAAACCACAATGAGGGCCGGGTGCGGTGGCTCATGCCTGTGATCCTAGCATTCTGGGAGGCTGAGGTGGGCAGATCGTTTGAGGTCAGGAGTTCGAGACCAGCTTGAGCAAGAGCGAGACCCCGTCTCTACTAAAAAAAATAGAAAGAAATTAGCTGGACAACTAAAAATATATACAGAAAAAATTAGCCGGGCATGGTGGCGCACGCCTGTAGTCCCAGCTACTCGGGAGGCTGAGGCAGGAGGATTGCTCGAGCCTAGGAGTTTGAGGTTGCTGTGAGCTAGGCTGACGCCACCGCACTCGCCCCAGGCAAGAGAGTGAGACTCTGTCTCACAAAAAAAAAAAAAAAAAAAAAAAAAAAAAAAAAAAAAAAAAAAAAAAAAAAAAAAAAAAAAAAGACACAAATGCTTTCAGGGTGCTATTGTTTCACAAAGTTTCACAACAAAATAACTCCTGAGGTAATGGGGAATGGATTACTGATAGGTTAAAATTTGATTTTTAGATATTCTTTGTTGTGCTTTCCTTTTGGGGTAGTATATCTGAAATCATTATATTTGCAGATTCAGTTGTCTCAGCACATACAGAATTTTTTTTGACATTACCGGTTTCTTACAAAGGTTACGGACGAGATGCATAGTGTGAGGTATGGGAAAGGGCAGGAGTTCTGGGGCTGCCCTGGGGTGCGCTGCCCTCCAGGAACCTCCATGTGTTCAGCTATTGGGAAGTGCTCCAAACTTGTCGTTTTGGGTTTTTATGGAGACTTCACACATACACATGATTGATTAAACCATAGGCCACTGGTGGTCAACTTAACCTTCAGTCCCTCTCCCGGCCCTGGAGGTTGGTAGGTGGGACTAAAAGCCTCGACCTTCTAATCCTGCCTGGGTCCTTCAAGTGACCAGTCCCCATCCTGAAGCTATGCAGGGGATGCCAGCCACCAGTCAACTCATTAGCATATAAAAAGACATCACTTTGGAGATTCCAAGGATTTCTGCCAGGAAGAGACCAAATATACATTTTATAATATCACAATCCACCCCTGCCAATATTACTAGACTTCCATTCCGTCATTAATAATTAGTCCAGTCCATTGTCATATTGTATGACTATGTGTCCCAGGGCGAGGCCACTCGCCACAGCACCTACCTTACAAGGTTATTGTGAGGATTAGCTAAAAGTATGCACGTAAATGTCGGCACAGGGTCATTCTCATTATTCCACAAATGATTGTTAAAATAACTGTAGCTGATAGACCTTAATAAGCAAATACACAAAAATTTTGCAACAAAAGCATTCAGTGCCTGTAGAACTACTGATATCCCAACATCCCAATAAAGATTGTCTCCAGACAGTCCCAGGCAAACAAAGGAAGAAAGCGTTTGTGACCTTGGGCACTTTCAACACAGTGCAATGACAGTTCACCATAAAGCTTTCAAGTCTTTGTTCCTTAAGGCTAATAATTATATCAACCTACTAATAGCATATAAATCACATATCTCAGAAATACAAAGGGAACCAAGCAGTGAAGCACACTAAAAATGGGATAAGAACAAAAAAATTTTAATGGGGTAATTCTTCTGGAGTAGTTAAAAAGTACAACTAATAAGAGAAAACCAGTTGTATACCTAACAAAAGTACGAATGTGTACACAGTAATATCATTTACATTATGAGAGATTTACATTTTCATTTTATAAATTCAGTTTTAACTCTATCACTAATTGTCTCAAGTTTGAGGAATTGAGAGAATGATATCAAAAAAATTTCATGGTTAAGTCTTTTAGTGGAATCATATTTATTTTCAAAGAAGTGTAACCTTGCTTCTTAGTTTTAGTATGGTGAGGAGGAGCGGACACAGGACTGCAAAGCTGAAAACCTTAATTTGAATGCTTGGCACCACCAATTAGCTGTTAACTTCCATATGCGACAATTTTCTAATCTATGTAAAATAAGGATGTACGTTGGTAAAATGTCAATAATTATTAAATGTGTATGGCAAGAACTCTTCGATTCATTATACTGGATCATTTTTGTGTATGTTTTAATTTTTCCATTTTAAAACATTAATAGAAAGGATAACCTCTACTTAGCTGCCTCACTACTGTGCGGATCAAATGAAATAAAGTACATTATCCTGCTATGTTGGGTAGTGTCTAAGTAGTTTAAGATATTCTTTTAAAGTCTTCTTCACTAAATATAGTATGTAGCCAAAAAGATAGCTAAGGATTCTAAAAACCAATTTTAGGAACACTTGGTAATGTCCTCTTCCGGCGGATTTTCATAAAGAGTCATGATTTTCTTATCAAAAAGTAATTGCTCTGGAAAAAGTTAACCAACGTGTTCAGCAGCTAAATGTAGATATTAGGAGACTTTTGCCAATTTGCAGATAAAAATTAATTAACAGACATCTCCTACAATCTTAAGTTTCTTCCATAGATTCTTCTCAAATATTTAGCATCTGCTACAACTTGGGTCTACTAGAGCCTAACATGTGATATCTAGTTCAATTCATTCATTAATTCAACAAATGTTGACTGGCCACTCACTGTGCCAGGTGCTAGGCTAGAACAGAAAATTAAGGCATAGTGCCTGCCTTCCTGGGGTACAAACTTGCATGTTTATTTACCTTCACTATTTAATTTAATTCTGTGGCTATGCAAAGTACACCCCATAGTGAGAATGGAGTCCCCTGATATTGTACGGTGCACAACTTACATATTTCAACATGGCTGCAGCCCTGAAGTCTAACACGGGATTTCTCAACTTGGCACTATTGACATTTAGGGCTGGGTAATTCTTTGTTGTGGGGGGCTGTCTTGTGCATTATATGTTTAGCAGCATCCCTGGCTTCTACCCACTAGATATATCACCCCCTCCCCCCATGTGACAATCAAAAATGTCTGCAGACATTGCCAAATGTCACAGAGAGGGAGCGAAACAGTGCTTAGAACCACTGTTCTAACATTAGTAGCTAGTAAGTAGCAGAGGAAGAACTAGGACCCAGATTTATTTTTTTCTCAAAATAATGCTTTCATTGCCCAAGTAATGTACGACCACTGTCAAAATGCAAACCCCGAAGCTCATAAAGAATAAGAATTCAGCGGCCGGGCTCGGTGGCTCACGCCTGTAATCCTAGCACTCTGGGAGGCCGAGGCGGGTGGATCACTCAAGGTCAGGAGTTCGAGACCAGCCTGAGCAAGAGCGAGACCCCATCTCTACTAGAAATAGAAAGAAATTATCTGGACAACAAAATCTATATAGAAAAAATTAGCCAGGCATGGTGGCGCATGTCTGTAGTCCCGGGTACTTGGGAGGCTGAGGCAGTAGGATTGCTCGAGCCCAGGAGTTTGAGGTTGCTGTGAGCTAGGCTGATGCCATGGCACTCTATTCTAGGCAACAGAGTGAGACTCTGTCTCAAAAAAAAAACAACAGAATTCAGGCCGGGCACAGTGGCTCATGCCCGTAATCCCAGCACTTTGGAAGGCTGAGGCAGGATTGCTTGAGGCCAGGAGTTCAAGACCAGCCTGGGCAACAGAGTGAGACCCTGTCCCTAAAAAAAATTTTAAAATTAGCCAGGTGCTGTGGCACACAAAATTAAAAAATTAGCTGAGCATGGTGGTGCATGCCTATAATCCCAGCTACTTGGGAAGCTGAGGCAGGAGGACTGCTTAAGCCCAGGAGTTTGAGGTTGCAATAAGATATGATAATGCCACTGCACTCTGGCACAGGCAAAAAGTGAGATCCTGTCTCAGAAAAAAAAAAAGTAAGAATTTTCCCTTTCTTCCTTTCCTCCCCCGCCCCTTCCTCCATGGGTAACCATTGTTAAGTTTAATGTGTAGACACTTTTAATTACATACATGCACACATACACAGGAAGAAAAATGTTTTCCTCTTTTTTAGTTCTGCGACTTGTGTTTTTTATTCAATATGATAATGTGAGTAGATTTCTATCCCCATTCTTTCTTCATAAACTGCAAAGTGGTCCACATTATGGGTGTGTCACGCTTTAAGCTTTCACTACTGATGGGCATTTATATAGTCTTCAGTTTTTGGTTATTTCTAATAATGCTACAATGGGAAAATGTTGTAATTAACATCCTTGTACATCTGTTTTTCCATACCTATGCAAAGATTTCCATAGCACTGACTCTTAGAAGTAGAACTGCTGACTCAAGGGGATGCACTCCTTTTCTTCTTCACGGCTGCCGTAAGAAGGAAATAAGATAATGTATCTAAAAAGGCTTGTAAGAGTGCTGTATATTATACATCCCCAATTCATAATCAAGGCATTCCCGGAGTAGTTAATCTTCCCCTCTAAGTCTGCTTGTATCTTTATGTTATCAAAAAGTGACTCATACTCCTTTTTAAAAAATCCTCATTGCAGCAATCCTAGGAGAGCTATTTTAAGCAACTCCAAGATAAAGCAGTGAACATAATCAAGCATTGTGAAAATGAGGAGAAATGTGTTCTATATCCAACATTTTCAGTGTGACAAATAAGTATGCTTACCATCGTTATTTTAAGTATCCCAGATAAAATACAGAGGGATGTTTAATTCACTCCAGGATTTTCATTATATTTTATATTGATTTTTATCAGAATTATAGGATAAAGGTACACTGTAACTGATATGCTTTAGTAAACTTAATTTAACACCTTGCCCTGGCTCTCAGAACCACTTGCAGTAAGAAAATGACCTTAAGTAGTATTAAATTTAGGTTCAGTCAGCAGTTCTTGAGGAGAGGAGACAACCTTCACACTTAAAAAAAAAGTTTCAGCATCATCAGATCAAGTAAATGCTGAGTTCAGTACCTTAATTTGAGGCCATAAATCTCTCAATCGGCAATAAATATGTATTGTGAGCTAGTACATTTAGAGTATCATGAAGTAAAACACCTAATGACACATGAAGTTGCTTGCTATCGGCTGGATGACCCTGATAAGACTCTTACAAATTTCCTTCTTAGAACTGTCCGATTATGAATGAATAGTATGCACTGGAAGGAAATACAGAAAAGTGAAGACAGCTGCTTTGTTAGGACAGCAGGATAACACTTTTTTCTTAGTTTCCATTGGTCTTATGCTGTTTGGGCTACAATTCATTGTCAATTCACTATTTCCATAATTACTTTCATCAGATACCCTTGAGAATTCACCAAATCAATATGAATAGGGAATTGTCTACAACCTTGGTACTTAATTGTGGCACTCTGAGCGGCAACAGCCACATCACCTGGGAGAGCATTAGAAATGCAGAATCTTAGGCCCTTTGACCTACTCAGTCAGCATCTACCTTCCCAGGGGATCCCTGTGTACATTAAGGTTTGAAAAGCCCTTGTCAATTAGAGCAGTGATTCTCAAGGGGTGGGGAATGTGGGGAACGACTTTGTCCTCCAGGGCACATTTGACAGTGTCTGGGGACATTTTTCAGTGGGTGCTACCAGCATCTCGTGGGTAGAGGCCAGGGGACCGGTAAACATCCTGCAAAGCACAGGAAAACCCCTCCTCCACAACAAAGAATTGCCCAGTCCAAAATTTCAGAGGTTGAGAAACCCTGACCTAGAGGGAAAAGAGTTTTGCCCAATTCCATATATACCGTTGACTGTAAAATAAAAAAAAGAAAAAGAAAACCAAACAGAAGTAAAACCCCAAAGTTCATATTGTCTGTTCTGTCAGAATTCAAATATTCATATTTAACTTCCATTTTTACTGGTAAAAGGCTATCTTCTATAACTTCCACTTTAGAAGAAAAGAGCATGAGGTCACTGAATTAATAGTAGTATTAGAAACAATATCACGGGCCAGGCGCGGTGGCTCACGCCTGTAATCCTAGTACGCTGGGAGGCCGAGGCGGGCAGATTGTTTGAGCTCAGGTGTTTGAGACCAGACTGAGCAAGAGCGAGACCCCGTCTCTACTGAAAAAAAATAGAAAGAAATTAGCTGGACAACTAAAAATATATAGAAAAAATTAGCCGGGCATGGTGGCACATGCCTGTAGTCCCAGCTACTTGGGAGGCTGAGGCAGTAGGATCGCTTGAGCCCAGGAGTTTGAGGTTGCTGTGAGCTAGGCTAACGCCACGGCAATCACTCTAGCCAGGGCAACAGAGTGAGACTGTCTCGGAAAAAAAAAAAAGAAACAATATCGTGTTTCCCCAAAATGGGAACAAAACGTCTAAATTAACATTTTCATCAGAATAAAAAAGGACCATTAAAAATAATCCTATCATACTGTCATTATTAAACTATACCTATGCTGTTCTGTAGAGTAGATTTCTAAAGAAACAAATTGTATCAGCAGTAATGTCTGGGGAAAAAAGAAAAAAACCAAAACAAATTCTACACTTTTTCCAGAAACTATTTCAATCATTAACAACTCTTGTTGTCACATGATTATTTAATACTGAATTTAAACTATCATCTGAAAGAATTTAATTTCAATTTTTTGGGAAGAAAAATAATGCTATTAGAATAAAAATGTTCTGTACTGAAATTACTGAAATAAAAACTCATATCCTAATTTTAAAAAATTACTTGCTAGATGTGGGGAGAGGGCTCCAAGGCCAGCCAGGGTACCGGAGGAGATTCCAGGAATTGAAAGAAGAAACGAGCAGCAGCAGGCAGGTGAGACATGCTCTTTATTGTCGGGGTGAAACAGTGAGAACATGGCGAGTCCTATATGGCTCAGAACCACAATGGCAACATGCCAAGCGAAAGCATGATCACATGGGTTCACATAGGAGATGACATCATGGTCACATAAGCGTGCTGACTCATGCCTTACCAGAGGCCTGAAGGGTGGGCTGGGAAAACACTCTGGCAGTCATCTTAGTTTGGCCTAAGAAACTTATTGGCTATACAAATGGATTTCCCTTACATTCCACCCCCTGGGCAACAGGTTTCGCTGCTGACACATAGGGAGCATAGGGAGGCCCCTTGGGCACAAAGGCCACAACAACAATACGGGGAACAGCATAATATTATCCAACTACAGCAAGCAGTTCCTAATACTAAAAGTGTCCAACACCAGGACACTCCCACCATTGTTGTGATGGGTCTCCAGTTAGCTCTTGGATGGCCTGTACCTTGCCATCAACTTCCTTTAATGCAGCAGAGACATGTCTGGTAATTGGGTATATATACACAACAGTCAGTATGTATGACTGTGCATGTGCCCCCTTGGGCTGCAGTAAGGAGATCAAGGGCCATGTGGTTTTGCAAAACCACCTTTCTCATCTGGGTGATATCATCCATCCAAAGAGTCAAGGCCTGCCTGGTTTGATTCAGGGCTGAGCTGTGCACCCCGCTAGGGCGTTCACTTCTATTTCTACCTTAATGGCTCCACCCCCAGGGAAATAGGTGGCTACCAGGTAGAACCACCATGGAGTTTGTTTCACCTGATGCCAACAGGAGAACACAGCATCCCAATTATATGGTTTCTCGGTGAAGGTGGGGAGGACCTTCCCTGGGATATATGGCCATCCCCAAGTGCACCTCCAGTGCACCTTCCCCTCCAACGAGCGGGAAGATAAAGCTACCCATACCAGGCAGTGCCCTACTAGCCAACCTTGGGCTTTCCATGTAGGTAACCAGACGGTGAGGTCCTTAAACATGGCCCAGTTATCAGTGCACACATGCTTGTGCACAACCACAATCCACACAGTACACAATT
The DNA here is from genome assembly GCA_004363605.1 of Indri indri. Lineage (NCBI taxonomy): Eukaryota > Metazoa > Chordata > Mammalia > Primates > Indriidae > Indri > Indri indri. Next base: position 45,631 of record RJWJ010004013.1, read on the forward strand.
CAGCCCATTGGCTGCTCTGCCCTGCCCGGTTTCAAACCAAATTTCATCATGATCAAACTGGATGGCCACTGCCATCCACTGGGCTGAGGGGCCACAACTGGACCCGTAGGTATGCCAGGCCTCCACTGGAGGGGGACCCCATTCTTCAAGGTACAGGCTCTCTTCCCTAGGTATTACCGTGGTCTGAGGGTCAGCATCAGACACAATTTCAACAGGGCCCAATGCTGTCTGCAACTCTTCAGTCAAAGGGCTGGAGCCGAACTCTGCTCGTTGCTCCAAGTAAGCTCCCCACTTTGCCAGCGTGGGTGTCTGGGCTATCTCTGATCGTGGGCTGGTTATCCCTGACCTCACCCACCCTGCTATGGGATACGTGGTGTACACTAGTACTTTAGACTGCCCAGCTATGGCTTCATGGGCCTGAAGGGTGGCATACACAGCCCTCAGCTGCTTTTCCACCAAGGAATAGAGCTCTTGAGGGCCCTGCCAAGTCTGGGATCAAAACCCAATAGGAACTTGCTGCTTTTGCTGGCGCTGCCACAAACCCCAGCCCATCCCGCTTGAATTGACTGTCACACCGAGGTCAAACAGCTATAAGCGGTCAACCACTTACAGCATCTGGGCTTGCGTGACAGCCCCCTTGGCCGCCATAAAAGCGACTTCTGCTTCTGGGGACAAGTCCCACTGTGTCCCCTTCTTACATAATGCACACAAAGGCCGTAACAATTGGGCCAAGTTGGGAATGAATATACACCAATACCCCAAAGAGCCCCACAAACACTTTTAACTGTTTTACCATAGTGGGTCGGGGGAAGGCTTGACTCTCATGTATAACTGCCTCAGAGATTGCTTCCATCTTACCCAACCAGACAACACCCAACAATCTGACCGACAAGCCAGGCCCCTGGACCTTGGAGTGGTTCACCACCCAACCCCTTTTGTTCCAGTGAGGTTCGAAGGCTGGCAGTGGCTTCTTCTAGATCTGAAAGGGAATCAGAGGTTAACATTGTATCATCAATATAATGAAATACGTAACACTGAGGATGGCCAGCTCCATGTGACCAAGTCCTGTGCCACCAAACCATGACATGTGGTTGGGCTGTGGAGGTGACCTTGCGGTAATACCACAAATGTCCACTGTCGTCCTTCCCACGTGAAGGCAAACTGGTCTTAACAGTCCATAGCTATGTCTATGGAGAAAAAGGCGTTGGCCAGGTCCACCACCCCGTGGTACTGCCCAAGCACCAAAGTCAATTGATCCATCAGATCCAGTATGGATGGCACCACGGCATGCATGGGGGAGTCACTTTATTCAGTTCTCAATAGTCTACTGTCATTCTCCAAGATCCACCTGGTTTCTTAACTGGCCAAACAGGAGAGTTGAATGGACTGTGAGCAAGGTGCATATGCCGACCTTTTCCAACTGCAACGTGGTTTGTGAAATTTCTTCATGACCCCCCAGGCAACCGATACTATCAGGTGCGTACCACACGACGAGGTGTGGCAAAACCTGTGGTTGGTGATGGGGGTGGCCACACACCACCGGCTTCACAACCCTAACTCGGAGGCGAAACTCACCTGCAGAAGGTAGTTAGGGTTAGATCACTCAGGATATCAACACCTAGAATATATTCCTTCATGGGGGACACATACACAGTGTAAGGCCCAGGGGCTAAATGCCCTATCCCCAATGGAACAGTCACTTGCTTAACTTTAACAGTTTGCCCACCATAGCCATCTACATAGGCTGTCCAGCAAACCGCTCAGGGTTTCCATAGACTGGGGAGCAGTCAGCTCCCGTATCCACCAAGGCCAAAACCTACTGTTAGGGCACCAATGAACAGCAAGTTACACATGCAGCCTCTGGTCATCTGGCGTCCCCTCTAACCGGGTGCCTTGGCCTAACCCCTAATCCATATGAAAGAGGAGGTTTCAACCATAAAATATTGCAGACACACATTACAGGTCTCTTTGGCAGGTGTCTCATTCTCCCCTTCTTGGGTGCTCGCATAAACCGCTGGTGGGGAGCCAGCTGATTGATTCCACAGAGCCAGCAATACTTCCTTAGGCTGTCTATCTTCTTTTTATCTACTCCTGCTAGTGTGAGATCTAGCCACATCTGGGTTCACAACACCTTTTGGGCCCCTTGTCCTGACTTCTTCTGCAGGGGTCCCTGACTTTGTGGGCCCTTTTTGGGTCCTTGCAGCATATGCACTTGTCTCTTCCCCCCTTTCGGTCCGTTGGCATCCCCTACATAGAGGGTGAGCACAGCGCCAGCGAACTAAGCAAATGGGGGTGGAGGGGGGCTGTGGATAGGATTAATAGTAAAGCACTCCTCATTGGCAGCTGGTTAATTATCATAGAAATGGCTTGGTGCATCCCCAACTCCCGCAGCTCCTTGGTGTGCAAGCTGAGCATGAGGAACACTCTGCCACTGTGGGCACACCCTGCACAACCCCCTGGGGTCCCATGGTTGCTCCTGCTCCATTCTTTGTTCCACAACCGGGTGGGCATTCAGCAGGGGAGGGGTCCTGCCCTCAGTCTTGCACATACTTGCAGTTTCATCTGCGTCCGCGGCTGATGCGCTCATTAACTCCTTCTCCAAAGCCTGTATCCAGGCTTCCAAATTCTCTTCTGTCACCCGTAATTCTCTTACCTGGGCTTCATACCGCAGGGTATCTTCATGCTGTTCACGGAGGGCTGTAAGGAAGAGCCAGTCCACCCAACCAGCTCGCTCCTTAGTTTGCAGTGACTCTTCCAATGCCCACAGGGCCTTTTTCAGGGCTGCAAGCATACATGCCACCTGCTCCCCTCCGTGGCAGGGGCCCACAACATGAGGATCACTGCCACCGGGTACCACAAGCCCTTGAGCGGCCACATATCCTCCCCTACGGGGGCAGAGAAGACACTTTCCCTGCTGAATCCTGCCAACTACGCCAACTGTGGGGAAGAATCTCTGCAGCCAGCAAGGTACCGGAGCAGGTTCCAGGAATTGAAAGATGAGCAGCAGCAGGCAGGTGAGACATGCTCCTCACTGTCGGGGTGAAGCCATGGCAGTGAGAATATGCAGAGCGCTTATATATGGCTCAGAACCATAGTGGCAACATGCCAAGCAAAAGTGTGATCACCGGGGTCTCACATAGATGACACCATGGTTACATAAGTGAGCTGACTCATGCCTTACCAGAAGGCCGGCTTGCTGGAAGTCCGGGCTGGGAAAACACTCTGGTAGTCATCTTAGTTTGGCCTAGGAACCTATTGCCTATACAAATGCATTTTCCCTTATACTAGATCTAATTTGTACGTAATAGGTTGGAAAAAACCCATTCTGACAACTGACTGAAAACCGCAGAATTCCATCAATGGGCTACCTTAATAAACTCAGGTACATCTGCAACGTATTAGAAAAATAAAACCCTACCTTTCTGTTGCTCACATTCTAGTTCATAGAGCATATTTATATTTGCTAGGAAACAAAATAATTTTTAATTTCAAATTAAATTCTGTAAAAGGTTTATCTAAGGACATGCATATAAATAACATGTATAGCTGACAGCCACTATGGGTGTATTTCTGTTAACTTCTGAAAATGTTAATGAAGTGACTAAAGGTGAGAAGAAAAAATCTTTCGTGGTTCTCACCTTCTATGAATTATTTTATTTTCCTTTGAATGAAGAACTCAGCCACTACATATACTAAAAATAAAGTTTCAACCATTTAAAATGTCACACAGCTATGAAATATAACTAATGACCATCTAATTTCCATAAATCATTGTCCTAATCAAAGTTAGGTCAGTTTAAAGTCTTACATTATCTTAATGTAGTAGTTATATCTTAATACAGACAAAATTGCCTTCTGAGGCACTTTCCACGGCTCCATGACCTTCCATTAGCCAAACAGGTATGGCTGCTGGCTGACTAGACATTCTCTTTACCTGGGGACTGACTCACAGAAAACCATAAGGAAAGGTTATTATTAAGAATCTAAGATGAATATGAAAACAATAAAATGTAAATATAAAAGTAATTATAGTTGAAAGGACTTAAAAAAATCTACTACTACCCTTTCATTTTGAAGAGGGAGAAATAGGCTGGGCGTGGTGGCTCACGCCTGTAATCCTAGCACTCCGGGAGGCCGAGGCAGGAGGATTGTTTGAGCTCAGGAGTTCGAGACCAGCCTGAGCAAGAGCGAGACCCCATCTCTACTAAAAAAATAGAAAGAAATTAGCTGGACAACTAAAAATACATACATATATTTATATTTAAAAAATTAGCCGGGCATGGTGGCACACGCGTGTAGTCCCAGCTCCTTGGGAGGCTGAGGCAGGAGGATTCCTTGAGCCCAGGACTTTGAGGTTGCTGTGAGCTAGGCTGACGCCACAGCACTCTAGCCCGGGCAACAGAGTGAGACTCTGACTTAAAAATAAACAAATAAATGAATAAAGAGGGAGAAATAAAGAAGCAGCAAGGTCAAGTAATACACCCAGGGACAGGTCTCCTGACTCTGCACAGTACTCTGGGCCACCCACATTCAAAGGCACTGTACACAAAAGCAGATTGACGTTGAGGAACAAGTGTGCAATTGCATCATCCACTCAACATCACTTTGCTCTTCAAGACGATCATTTAGCACACAGAATCTTAGAATTTTAGAGGTGGAAGGGAGAGCCTTTAATGACCTCTCTCCTTACAGGTGAGGAAATTAATCTCCAGGCAGATGATACTGTTCCGTTCATCTATTCCACAAACATTCACTGGGCTCCTACAATAAGGTAAGTCTTGGGGATACAAAAATAAACAGGGTAAGAATCACAGTCCTTAAGCAGCTCACATGGGACAAAGAAAAGAAAACATAAAAGTAATACAACCAGATGGTCACTATAAGAGAGATACTCACTCAGTAAAGTAAGGGCAGAAGGCAGGAAGTAATCAGCTCTGGTTGTGACACTGATCACCACCCATGAAGAGAGAGAACTATTTACACCATTTAGTGCTTGGCTACGATGTTTTATATTAAAATAAATAAAACAGATTTTTAAAGTTCCAGTTTTCACCAAAAGGGGTAGGGAACCACCATGTTCTAGTGTGTCAGGCACTGTGCCTGGCATTTTATACATATTATTTAATCTTGAAAATGACTCTGAGAGGCAAGCAGTACGATCCCCATTTTTCAAAGGAAGCCAGGAGAGAGTTTGTCCAAGGCAGGATACACGAGAGCCGCTATTTGAATCCAGGTTTGTCTGGCTCCAAAATCACATTATTTTCTTTCTGTTAAACTATAACTCTTTCTGCACAAGATTTTCTTTGTTTAAATCACCCTCCACCTTATTTCTCTTCAGTCTACATTAATAACTTTGAAGGCTGGATTTATTAAGCAATACATGCTGCAATAAATAATTCTAGTCGTCAAAGTTATTACTTCCTAACATCAGAAATCATAGTTTAAAAACCTTAACAGGCCAGGCGCGGTGGCTCACGCCTGTAACCCTAGCACTCTGGGAGGCCAAGGCAGGTGGATCGTTTGAGCTCAGGAGTTCGAGACCAGCCTGAGCAAGAGCGAGACCCCGTCTCTACCAAAAATAGAAAGAAATTAGCTGGACAACTAAAAATATATATAGAAAAAAATAGCCGGGCATGGTGGCACATGCCTGTAGTCCCAGCTACTCAGGAGGCTGAGGCAGGAGGATCGCTTGAGCCCAGGAGTTTGAGGTTGCTGTGAGCTAGGCTGACGCCACGGCACTCTCGCCCGGGCAACAGAGTGAGACTCTGTCTCCAAAAAAAAAAAAAAAAAAAAACCTTAACAAAGGAAAGGCAAGAAAAGGTTCTTCTTATACCCAAACAATGTTTCCTCTATTTAAGAAACTCACTCATAAAGGCTAAAATATAGATGCAGAGAACTTCCGCTATCGTATCTTGCTTAAAAGATTCCTACCTTCTCCACGTTTAGATCACACCATAGGTGCTCCGTAAATGCCGATACTTTTCTTCAAGGTATTGAGAGGGCTGACTCGAAAAGGTTCTAGAGCACTTGAAATTTGAAGAAGTACTAAGCATTTTCTTTTGTTGTTCCTATTCCGGTTCAAAACCTCTTGATAAACAGCAAAAAGCCGTGCTCTAAAGGAGCCGGTGGAGAACTTTGGATGCAAACGATTAGCCCAGAAGCCAGGGAGGTGGCTGCCTAGCATTCTAGAACAAACACACTTCACCTTCGGGCAACAGGAAAATTTCAAATGCTGCGGGGGTGCGGATGGGGGCAAAGGGGTCAGGGTAGGTCAAGCCTCCGTCCCCGGCATTATGGCCGGAGTCTCCTTGCCCGCGAGTGAGCGCACAGCGGGAAGCCCGGCTGAGACCACGACAGGAAAACCCTGCAGGACAGCCAAGGCGTCTCTCCTCGAGAAAGTTGTACCGCAGCGCAGACTAGCCTAGCAGTCTCCAGCGGTGCCGGCCACCGACAAACTGAAAAGAGGCCTTCTCGCTGCATTCAAATGCAGATCCGGGCATTTAAACTGAAACTTCACTCCAAACCCCCAGGAAAAGAACCAACAAGCGTCCCCACAGCAGGTTTTCAGTGCGGCCCGCGCCCCGCGCTCACCTGCGGGCGTGCGGCCCCCAGCGCCGGCCCGACCGCCGCGCCCCGCGACCAGCTGAACCAGGAGGAGGAGGACGCGGAGGTGGCGGGACCCCAAGCCCCGCGCCGCCATGGCCCCGGACGCGCGGGGACGCGGGCTCTTGGGGAGGCGGCGCAGAGCGCCTGTCGGAGCGGAGGGAGCGCAGCGCCGCCGACGGCTCGTCAGCTCGCGCAGTCGCCGCCACCTCAGCCGCGCGGCCACCTCAGGCCGGCTCCCGGCGCGGGAAGGCTCGCGCGCTCGGCCCCGCCCCGGCCCCGCCTCTAATCCAGCCCCGCCTTTTCCAACCACCGGTGACCTTGGCCAAATGACTGCATACCTAGGGTCACAGCCATTAATTGATGTCTGCTCTGTGCTCAGCACCAAAAGGGAAGACAGATGGTCAGACTGCTCCCAGCAGACAGAAACCCGGCAAACGTAAATAAAGCGATCAAAGCTACGAAAGACACAAGCGAGGCTGAGACAAAATAGCAGCGGTAGGGCTTGCTCTGAGCTCCAGGCTGCAGCCCTCTTCACTCGGCCTCGCTGCCCACTAACTTCTTCTTTGGCAGGAAGGTACCAGACGCAGCCTGTCTGCCTCGCTGGGCTGTCCTGGGGGCCGAGGGACCCCATTAGCAGACCTGCATTCTGGAGGGCGAGCTGACCCTGGGCAAATCGCCCTTCCTTTGTGGGTTTGCTTGCTCGTCCTTAAGGCGGACGCACGAGAGCACTCAGGAAACCACGGCTCTGACACCCGCTCGAGCCACCCGTTGCCTCACACGTGGGCAGTGCCCTCCGTGCTGCCGTCAAGTGACGTTAGTAAATATTGGCGCCTCCGTCTGTCACGGACACTTAGCCGCTCCCGTGGAGATTGATGCTGACTGCTGGAATCCCGTCTCAAGTCCCTCCAGGCCCTGTGTTTCATCCCCTGTTCATAATTGATTAGAAAGCTTCATTGGGCTGACGGGATTCAGGCGAATTATCTTTAAACTTCAGTGGCAGAACGTGCCACTGACTCTACACAAAAAGCTTTCTGGAGTTGACACCTCTAAGACTCATTGTGAGCAGAAATTTCACTCCAAGCTCCACACTTGGTAAATCTGTGAAAAACTAAACCCGGCTGCAAAGAATCTGAACAGCAAAATTCAGTTAAGACTTTTTTCTTGGGTGCAAGCACAAGCAGGAAAACGGACGCCGTGTCCGGTGAGGCCGTCTGTCCGAGCAGGACTGAACCGAGCGCTGCAGAGACGCAGTCTCCCGACGGTAACCAGGTGAGTCGCTCGTGCTTCTGCACAGGAGTGAAAGACAGCGCCTCTCATCCTTTCACTGCGGATTCACGTTTTGCTCTGAAGAATTTACGGGGCTTATAGACATTTACGCAGTTCATCCTAAGAGTGTTTGGGTGACTTTAAAGTGTTCTGCTTTTACAGCTAAGTGATCTGAAACAGGGGAGTTGAGTATCTGCTAGAGGTCACCATGCCTGTCAACGGCAAAACTAGGATTAAATGGCTGTTAGCACAGCCACAGCAAGCGTAACTGGAACTCCTAGACCTCCCCAGAGTGTTGTATCAATAACCATGAGAAAAAATGGTTATTTATATAATCTGTGAAAAACACTATTAGTTTTTGTTATTAAGGGAGAGGCAAAGCGTGCCATTTGTTGGGCACTTTAAAATCCAAGCAAATAACCATAATGTGTGCATCTTGGATGGGTTTTTTCTAGCAGGATGTGCCAACTGCTCATGGTTGCTGGATGCGGCAGCTGCACTTGACTCCGTTAACAGGCATCTTCACACTGCTGGGAGACACTGGCTGATCAAATGACAATGAGAACTGCTGCCGTTGCTGCAGCCACCACCTACAAAATTCCCTAAAGTAGCATCTAACGACTATCTGAGATTTAACTAAAGAGACTGTTATACAGTTTTTGCATCCCAGACATCACATTTTCCTCTGAAGATTATGGAATTTTTATTACACTTTACTGTCTTCACTCGTTCTGCTCCTTCTTCCCTTTTCTGAATATCTAAACCCACCCTTTCTTCAAGGCCCATTTTAAATGCCACTTGCCTTCTCTTTGTCTGTTTTTCTTATGTTCTCTACTAGAGATAATGAGCTTCTCTCAGCCCAGGGCCCATGTCTTACTCATTGTTATAATACCCACTAGCCAGTCAGTACCTTGCCATAGAAAGTAGAATCTAGTAATTATCAGATTAACCCTGTTAAGTAATGGAAAATGTAATAAGTTAAGCACTTTTAAATATACCAGCTTATTTAATCTCAAATAATATTGAAGAGCAGTACTTTGATTACCCTTGTTTTGTTTTGGCCAACCCTTTGTGAGTTCTCTTGGCAGCTTCCTCCTTTTCCACTGAGCTCTGCGTGTTGGGAATTCCACAGGCTCAAATGTGGGACTTTTTCTCCTGTCTCTGTATGCTCCCTCCCTTGGTGATCTTATCCATTTATCCAGCTTTAAATACCATCCATATACTGACAATAACCAGATTCATACTCAGGTACTGATCTCACCTCTGAACCCCAGTGTATCTGACTATGTACTGGACATCATTGTCACTTGAACATGTCACTTAATATGTCCCAAACCATTTTAATCTCTTGGTCTTCCCATCTCAATCAATGGTACCACCATCCAACTAATACTCAAGCTAGAAACCTGGGAAGTCATCCTTAGTTCCTCCCTCTGCTTCACTCACCAAGTCTAATTCAACCTTAAGTGCTATTTACCTTGAATTTATCTTGAATCCATGTCCTACTTCTCCTCTCCATTCCTACCCTGTTCAAATTCATCTCTAGCTTAGACTCCTGCCCAAGCCTCTCAGCTGTGGGTCTCTTCCCTGCACCTTCCACATACTCTGCAGATGGCAGCCTCAGTGATCATCTTAAAACAGAAACCAGGCCGGGCGTGGTGGCTCACGCCTGTAATCATAGCACTCTGGGAGGCCAATGCAGGAGGATCGCTTGAGGTCAGGAGACCAGCCTGAGCAATAGTGAGACCCCATCTCTACTAAAAATACAAAACATTAGCCAGGCATGGTGGCACGCACCTGTAGTCACGCACCCAGCTACTTGGGAGGCTGAAGTAGGAAGATTGCTTGAGCCCAGGAGTTTGAGGTTGCAGTGAGCTATGAAGATACCACTGCACTCTAGCCCAGGTGACAGAGTGATACTGTGCCTCAAAAAAAAAAAGAAAAAAAAAAATCCAAAAAAAAAATCCCAAGTCCAAGTCCTTGCCATGATTCTAAGAGTGCCCCTGCTGCCCTTACAAACTCCTCATCAAGTTTCTCCCCCTTGCACACTAAATTCCAGCCACACTGGCCTCTCCAGTCCCCAGAACCACCAAGCCTGGTCCTGCCCAAGGGCCTTCACGCATGCCGTTCCCTCTGCAGAAACTCATCTCCCCCTGCCTCACCTCCCCTGCTTAGCCTAACTCTACTCCTCCTTCACCCCTGGGCTTGTCACCTCTTATGTGAAACCAACCTATCTAAGTTGGGCCCTCCACACCCTCTCTTGTCACTCTCTGTCACTGTCCACTGTTCCCTCCCTTCACCACGTTTGTTAGAATTTGTAATTACATGCTTCTGTAGTGTGTTAGTGTGTCTGCTTCCCCTTTTATGGGGTCCCCAACCTATGGTGAGTTGTATAATTATTTCATTATATATTACAATGTAATAATAATAGAAATAAAATTTACAATAAATGTAATGCGCTTGAATCATCCTGAAACCATCCCCTACCTCCCCGTTCCATGGAAAAATTGTCTTCCATGAAAACGGTCTCTGGTGCCAAAAAGGCTGGGGACCCCTGCAGAGATAACTAGCTCCAGACAGGTGGCAGCTGTGTCTGCCCACTTTCTTGAGCACATGCTAGATGCTCAAAATGCTTGTTGGATGAATAAATGGGTATGAACTAGTCTGCCCAAGGTTTTAGAGCTAGTGAACTAGAAAACGGTTAGCAGGGATCCAAACCCAGATCACCTGACTTCAAAGACTTAACCATTCACTAAACTAAACTCAATTTCTGTCTTTGAGCCTTATTACTAATCTTGAAAATGGTGACATGCAACCTGCCTCGCTGCAGGTGGTTTGTAAAGCCTTCAGCACGGCGCCCCAAGTGTTCAGCACACGGCAGCTACTATTCTCTGTGCAGCAGTTACTCTCCGATACGCTCTCTGACTTTCAAAACCCTCAAGCAAAGGGCAGTTGGTGCTTCGGCGTTAAAAGACAGTGCACGGAAAGGGAATTAGAAGGCCAAATAAATAGCAGGAATCAAAAATAAATATTGTCATCTGCGAGTGGTATGGCCTAATGTGTCCATCTTTTATATCAATGTTGTTCACTTTTCTTTTTTATAATGGGGTCAGCGGAGCTAAATTCAGAGCTAGGCAGCTTCTCCAAATCTCCCATTCAGCACTTCCATTATAGCTTGGTGATAAATTCCGCTGTGAGCCTTTAAGATGAAAGCCAAACTGAAAAGTTAATTAAAAATAAAAATGGATGCTGTCAATTCTACCGCTGAAATTAAATGCATTTGCACAGATTAAAGGAAAAAAGCAAGTATTGATAGGATATTAAAATTCAATTCTTCAAATGAAATGATATAAAAAGAAAAGATCTCTTCCAAGGGCTATTTCAACGGCCACAATTAAAATGTAAAAGTACAGACATATTTTAATGTAGAGAGTGGCCACATTTTTATTAGCTTGTGATAACTAAATAGTAGTGCATAAAATCAAATATGATGAAACTATGAACCATATATAAAACTGAGCTGTCCTAATAGAATGTAATAGCATTATATATATGCACAATGTCACAGACTCAATTAGCAATAGAGAAACACAAGTGAATGAGGAAATGGCGATTCAGCTACGAAACAGAGTAAATTCTAATGTGTGCTGGAGCAATACCAGCTCTTATTAAAAATGAAGGTATTGTTCTCCACCTTCAGAAAGTGCAATACAATAACCCCTGTCCCCTAAATGTTGAAAGCTTTTAAATCTGGGAGTGATGAATCACATTATGAAACAATATTTTCTTTTAAAACAAATATGAATTTCCATAGATAAAATCCTTCAGTCGATTTGCAAATATTTAATACGCAAAAGTTCAACATTTGTATACTACAGACAACTTATTAGGAATATATAAATATGTATTGTGTTAAGTGATCCATTCCCCATAGATGGTACACTATTATAAATTTTAAAAAGAAACATATGCTCTTAATTTAATATCTATGAGATACAATTACAAATATTTAATTCTGTGCAAAAGATAGAATTTAAATATTCTTACCAAATATGTGGCCTGCATCTCTCCATCAGGTGTTCTGTTCTGGACATGACAGGTATTTGTAGACACTGCCACGTGCACCAGTGAGCCCAAAGTACAAACCACACAAATTGTACTGCAGGTACAGGCCACAAATGTTCCAGATATTCGTGGCTACACAGCAGGAGAACTGCCATCCTAGAATTTAATTCATTGATTGCCAATTTAATTGTTCCCAGATTATTCCCACTCAGTCAAGGGATATGATGAAATTCTGATCCACAAAAGCATGAAAAACATCAAAATTAAATATATTTCATTTCCATGTGTAATTTGCAAACTGCCAGATACTTCTTTCAGGGAACTGAGGATAAAATAAAAGATGGAGCTGCTTCTCTAATATGGTTTGGAATCTCTGCTCTAATTATCCACTCCTCTAATTTATTTAGCAAGGCTTCACTTACTCAGCCAGCTTCATTTCTCTGGAATACTAATTCATGTCAAGGTCTCTCTATGGATGAGAAACAAGACCAGACGAGCAACCTCTTAGCAATACGAAAAGCTCCCTCTGAAGGTTAGTTATGTATGGCATTGATTGTTCCAGAGAAGTGATTATCTTTAGCCTAATTAGAATTCGAAGCCACCTGATCCAAATCTCCTAAAATTGGAAATCATTGGATAATTTCCGGTTCCACGGCGCCTCACACGAGACACAATCTTTCCTTGCTCTTCTATTACATGCCTGATTAATTTTTGGTGTTTTGAATTTTTGAAAGCTAAAGAATACTGGAAGTCATCCACATGGAAGAGGACATTTTGATCCTGGTTTATGTCTGATCTTCTCAGCCATTGGTGAACCAGAGTTGAAATCGCTGTGTTTCTAATGCACATACGATCTTGTCAATGCTCTGTGGGATAAGACATTGGGAAATACAGAAAGTTCTTGGCATATTGGGAAGTGCACAGTCTTTGATCTTTGAAGTCAAATAAACATGAATTTGAATCCTAGATGGTCATTTATTCATTCAGTCAACAAATATTTGAGAGTCAACTACCGTCTATGCCAAATTCTAGGGATGATGTAGTGAGCAAGATAGATAGATGTTCTTGCCTTCGTAGGACTTACTGCCTAGGACAGGAAGGCAGGCAGGAGAAAGGCAAACAAGGCAATTTCAGAATTTGATAAGAACTGTTGAGGAGTAAATAGAACATGATGGAGTGGGGGTGGGAGGTTTTGTTTTAGAGAGGGTGATCAGAAAATGCCTTTCTGGCAAGGTGACCTGAGTTAGGACAGGAGACGGAGAAAGTGTCAGTCCTGCAGGCTGAAGGGGAAGAGCATTCCAGGTAGAGGCATGGTCTGGTAAAGACCCCAAAGTAGAAAAGAACTTGGGGTGCAAGAGGGACAGAGAGGACTCAGGTACAGACGAGATGGGGGTGTGGGGGGAGGTGCAGCTGCAGGTCAGAATGAAGAGAATGGAAAGCAGGGGCTGACGCAGGTTTATATTTAAGATCATACTATTTGAGCAGATGGGGGGTCCTCTTTAAGCAAAAGAATACAAAATTTGGTATGAAATTGAATATTTACTTAGAATGAAAAAACCTCACCAAATACAAATTTTTAAAAAGTTGACAAACATCACAGTATCTAGAAAATTATAGTTCGATTAATAGCCTGACACAGTAAATTCTCTGAGGGGAATCCTACGCAAGGTTTAAGATGTGCTCATGTGCTCCGATTAACGTATTCAGAAGATTTTTCTAGCAGTAAAGGGGAGAACAGGTTGGAAGGGCAGGAGTCGGGGGCTGTTCCAGAAGTCTAGGCAAGGAATGACAGTGATGTCTGGCATGGGAAGGTAGTTCTGGAGCTGTGTGACTTGGCACAGGTCACTCGCCTTTTCTGAGCTTTGGTTTTCCCAATTACACAATAAAAAGACTGTCTGCAAATCACTGAGCACAGAGTAGGCCCCTCAATAACTGAGCACAGAGTAGGCCCTCAATAACTGAGTGCTACAGTTACAATCCCTGGTTTACAAGGTGGTTGTGAGAATTAACACTAAATTTATAAAGTAACTGATACATACTATTTACTCAACAAATGATAGCTTCTGCTCTATTGCATAGAGAAACAGCACTTTCTAAGGCTGCAAAATACTTTAGAAAAGCAATGAGAAGGAAAAAATATTTATATATATATATTTTTTTTTGAGACAGTGTCTCACTCTGTTGCCCGGGCTAGAGTGCCGTGGCGTCAGCCTAGCTCACAGCAACCTCAAGCTCCTGGGCTCAAGCAATCCTTCTGCCTCAGCCTCCCGAGTAGCTGGGACTACAGGCACGCACCACCATGCCCGGCCAGAAGGCAAAAATATTTAAAAGTTTCTCCTTTAAGAGTATTTCGAAATAGCTTGCCTATAATTTGTTGAAGGTTACCAGTGTACTTTTTCAGCATCTAAACTGGGCCACTGAGATAAGTTAATAGTGGGATATTTTTATTTTATTCATTGTGTAAGATGTGGGATATTTTTATTTTATTCATTGTGTACTTTCCAAAGTAATCATACATTCATTGCTTTTGTAATCAGAAAAAGTAAGTTATTAAATTGCTCAGGACTCAGAGTATAATTTACCCTGGATTCACCCATTTTGTGCGATTCTTAATTTTTCAGAGAATGCTATTATATAAGGCTCTTAGGTACAGAATCAAAGAGTTGGCCTCTCCTACTGTTAGGTATAAAGGAACTTAGAGAAAACATTCTTCCTGCCAAGATGAAAGGAAGAGAAAATCCACTCCAACTGTGAGACCTACTTCAGTGATAACAAATTCATATACATTTACTCAAATAGTCAACCCAATTCCCATTTTTAGTGGGCTATCACAGAACAGGGGAAAGTAGACTCTTTTTAAAATCTATATCCCTAGTATGAATGTATGGTATAAAGATGGATTAAAAATAAACCAATATATGACCCAAAAATTCTACACCCAAAGTAAATGAAAGCATATATCCATGCAAAAACTTGCGCATGAGTGTTCACAGCAGCACTCTTCGTAATAGCCAAAAAGTAGAAAACACCCAAATGTCCATCAATTGATGAATGGATAAACCAAATATAGTATAATCATATAAAGGAATAATAAGAATGATGTAGGCTATTACTTCTCTAATCTAGTAAAGAAACAAACAAATTGCTGACACAGGCTACAACGTGGATGAGCCTTGACAACATGATGCTAAGTGAAAGAAGCCAGTCACAAAGGACCACATATTTTACAGTCCCATTTATGTGAAATGTCCAGAATAGGCGAATCTCTAGAGACTGAAATTAAATTAGTAGTTGTCTAGTGCTGGGCAGCAACTTGGAGGTGACGGCTAAGGGGTATGGGGTTTCTTTTCTTTCTTTTTTTTTAGGGATACAGGGTTTCTTTTTGGAGTGATGAAAATGTTCTGGTATCGAAGGTGGTGATGATTGCACAACTCTGAATACACTAAAAGCCATTGAAATGTATGCTTTCAGTGAGTGAATTGAATGGTATGTGAATTATATCTCAATAAGGCTGTTACCAAAAAATAATAAAAACAAATTAATAAATCAATGAAGAAAGGCAAATAACTATCTTATTTCATGTAATTCTGAATTAACTCAAGAATGAACAATCCCCAAGCAGTCTGAACAATGGAATTAAAGTTGTATAATTAGTTTAAATACTGTCTTTTATAAATTAACAATTATATATTTAAATTGTGTATTATAAAGGAGCTAAAACCACAAAATTACTAGAATAATGTTGATACATTTAGGCCTGGGTAATATCTTTATATGCATTGTACAAACAACAAGAACCCTAAATGGGCCGGGCGTGGTGGCTCACGCCTGTAACCCTAGCACTTTGGAAGGCCGAGGAGAGTGGATCGTTTGAGTTCAGGAGTTCGAGACCAGCCTGAGCAAGAGTGAGACCCTGTCTCTACTAAAAATAGAAAGAAATTAGCTGGACAACTAAAAATATGTAGAAAAAATTAGCCGGGCATGGTGGCGCATGCCTGTGTCCCAGCTACCCGGGAGGCTGAGGCAGGAGGATCGCCTGAGCCCAGGAATTTGAGGTTGCTGTGAGCTAGCCTGACGCCATGGCACTTTAGCCCAGGCGACAGAGTGAGATTCTGTCTCAGAAAAAAAAAAAAAAAGAACTCTAAATGATTGATAGCTTTGCTTACCTAAACACCAAAAAACCCTTCAGTCTCTCAGTACCAAAAACAAAATAAAAATGCAAATGCTAAAATCGGAAAACATTTGTAACATAGATGACTTGTCCTTAAGCTATCCTTAAAAGAGCTCACAAATAGGCCTGGGTGTGGTGGCTCACACCTGTACTCCTAGCACTCTGGGAGGCCGAGGTGGGAGGATCACTTGAGGTCAGGAGTTCGAGACCAGCCTGAGCAAGAGCCAGACCCTGTCTCTGCTAAAAATAGAAAAATAGTGGGGTGTAGTGGTGTGAACCTGTAGTCCTAGCTAATCAGGAGCCTGAGGCAGGAGGATCACTTGAGCCCAGGAGTTTGAGGTTTCAGTGACCCATGATGATGCCACTGCACTCTACCTGGGGTGACAGTGTGAGACTGTCTCAAAAAAAAAAAAAAGCTCATAAATGAATTTTCAGGAAGTTAAATACTCTGATAGAAAATTGGGCAAAGGTTTGTGATGGCCGTTGAAGTCGGAACAAAAAAACCCACACAAACAAAAGAAAATTGGGCAAAGGAGATGAACAGACATGGCATACCAGAATACAAGTGAACAATATCTGGAAAAAAAGGAGAAAAATCGTTTAACATGGTTTACCCCCAATGTGTGATGTGCAATGTTGTTTATAGCGTTCTTCCCAACTAGGGATATTATCTCTACTTGGTTTCAGGTTATAACAATAACAAAAAAGACATTAGGAAGTTTTAAGAGTAGCTCATCATGTTCACTGAATGCCTTTTTAGATCAGATTGTAACTACTGACTTTGATACCATCGTCATCCTTTACTCCTTCTCTCCCGTCCCTCACTCCGCAGCAGCCTCCCCTCCTGTTCCCTTCAGCACAGTCTTAGGACCTCATCCTTCACTCGCCCTTTTCAGTAGCCTCCTAACCTCTCCCTGCTTTCCGTCTCTTCCCTCCTACTCCATCTTCTGGACTCCCAGAATCACTATTTTAAATGCGTTAGAGCAATTGTTTTTCTCATTCATTCAAAAATCTCGCAGCCTTTGCATTGTATAAACTTCAAGACCTGCAAAACTGTCTTCTAGTGTACATTTCTTTCTATTTTTTTTTTTTTTTTGAGACAGAGTCTCACTCTCTTGCCTGGGGCGAGTGCCGCGGCGTCAGCCTAGCTCACAGCAACCTCAAACTCCTGGGCTCAAGCGATCCTTCTGCCTCAGCCTCCCGAGTAGCTGGGACTACAGGCATGCGCCACCACGCCCGGCTAATTTTTTCTATATATATATTTTTAGCTGTCCAATTAATTTCTTTCTATTTTTGGTAGAGATGGGGTCTTGCTCTTGCTCAGGCTGGTCTCGAACTCCTGAACTCAGAACGATCTGCCCGCCTTGGCCTCCCAGAGTGCTAGGATTACAGGTGTGAGCCACCGCGCCCGGCCTTAGTGTACATTTCTGACCTCATCTTTTTTTTTTTTTTGAGACAGAATGTCACTCTGTCTCAATCGCTGCAGGTAGAGTGCAGTGGTGTCATCATAGCTCACTGCAACTTCCAACTCCTGGGCTCAAGCGATCCTCCTTCCTCAGCCCCCTGAGTAGCTGGGACTATAGGCACATGCCACCACATACGGCTAAGTTTTTCTATTTTTAGTACAGACGGGGTCTCGCTCTTGCTCAGGCTGGTCTTGAACTCCTGAGCTCAAGGAATCTTCTCGCCTTGGCCTCCCAGAGCCCAGCCTGCCTCATCTCTTATCACTTCCCCATCAAGCTGAGCTCTAGCTCTGCTTGGCTACTGGATTCCCATTGCCAATTCATTGATTGCCAGTTTAATTGTTCCTAGATTATTCCCACTTCAACCAAGGGATATTATGAAATTATGATTGTGGGGAGGGGGGTCCGCGGCCAGCGAGGTACCGGAGCAGGCTCCGGGAATTGAGACGAGCAGCAGCAGGCAGGTGAGACGTGCTCTTTATTGTCGGGGGGATGCCCCGGCAGCGAGAACATGGCAAGTGCTTATATATGGCTCAGAACAACAGTGGCAACATGCCAAGCAAAAGCGTGGTCACATGGGTTTTACATGGCAGGTGACATCATGGTTACATAACCGTGCCAACTCATGGCTTACCGGAAAATCAGCGTAAACCATCCAGCAGTCATCTTGGTTTGGCCCAAGAAACTTATTGCCTATGCAAATGGATTTCCCCTTCCACTGATCCACAAAAGCATGAAAAAAATCAAATATATTTCATTTCCATGTATAATCTGCAAACTGCCAGATAGATCTTTTAGGGAAGTGAGGATAAAAGATGGAGCTGCTTCTCTAATACGGTTTGGAATCTCTGCCCTATTTATCCACTCCTCTAATTTAGTTAGCAAGCTTCACTTACTCCGCCAGCTTCGATTGTGGCACCTGTGGCTCCTTCTGCCTTTCCTCCCCAGCCTTCCTCATGCAGCCGCCCGGAGTCCGGCACTCACCCGCAGTGCTAAGCGGTTGACTGCGGCCTGCCTCTCCTGCAAGGCTGCAAGCTGAGAGCCGAGGACGTGTCTTACTCGTCCCTGCATTCCCGTCACCTAAAATTGCCAGGAACATGGTAAGTGTTCAGTAAAGAAATGAATCAACTTTCTGGTCTTGTTTTTCAGAGTTTGGAATATTTTTTCACTGCTAAAACAAATTCATGGAACTTTCAAAGTGCTTTCAAAGACTGTAGAAATTCTAGAGTCTTCCTTATTTTCTGATTAAGAAAAACACTAAAAGTAAAATTATACCCAGGAATACATGATTTTTTTCACGATTTGTTTTTTTAAGACATGATTTGAAGGCTCACCAAAATGAAATTAAGATTTTGATTTTTTAAAGTTTTGACTTAAGATTTAAAACTTAGCTCTCTTTGATTTCCTATTTATTCATACCAAGGTGCATCTGAGCTGGTGGTGCCCCTGTGAGAACCCACTTTTGCCCAGATGAGTTTTGCTGTTGGTGAAAGGCCCCTGTTCAGATGAGTAGCGCTAAGACTTCCTTTGGGATGCATCAGGCAACATCCTCGAAACCAGAGAGCCCTGCAACCTGGTTTGAATATGCCACAGAGCAGGGAAAGGGGGCTGGGTGAGAACCTAGACTAGGCAATCAGCCCTGGAGCCAGGGGAAAAACCCAGTCACGGAGCAGGCTGCGCCTCACCACACATCCCCCCACCCAGTATAAATTTATTTCAACCAAAGGGTGAGTATCTTCAAATTCTTCTACTGTTAGGGCAAAGTTCTGAAGACTTGGTGGTAAAATCTGCTGGGCTCTTGTCCACTACAGCCTTTGAGGTTGCTGGAACTTCAGGAAGTGCTGAAGGCGTGGTCAGGGTACAGAAAATCCACCAGTGCTACTGACCTGGACGGAAAAGGGTATTTTTATGGATTTTACTCCAGTACGTCCAGGGCCACTATTCACTCATCAATATTTATTTGTTGCCTAACCTGCCAGTTTCTGTTCTAGGTACTGGGACAGAGGGAGCTACTGAATAAAAACAAGGTCCCTGCTCTGGAAGCTTATATTCCAGTGGGGGAAAAGACAATAAACAAATACGCCAGCTGGTGCTGTGCTACGGAGGGTTCGGACTGTGACTGTGTGGGGGAGTAGATTGCCCTGTTAATAGAAGCAGCCAAATAAGGTGACTCTCAAGCAGCAACCTGGAGATGAGTGGGCAGCACAGGTACCTGGGAGAAGAGCGTTCCCAAGGCAGAGGGATGGGCAAGTAGAGGCCGTGTGATGGAAGAGGGCTTGGCACGTTCAGTATATGGTGAGGACGCTCCTTGGATTAACCGAAAGTGAGGGAGCACAGGTTGGCAAAGGTAGCAGCAGGGCCAGAACACAGGGTGCCTCCTAAGCCAGCGTAAAGAAAGACGTTCACTGAGCAAGACAGGAAGCCATGGAGAGTTCTGAGCAATGCAGTGGCACAATCTTACGTTCTGGAAGGGTCTCTCTGGCTGCCGTGTTGAGAACTGACCGTAAAGAATGAAGTGGAAGCAGGGAGACTAGTGAGGACGCTGCAGTAACAGGCCAAGTGAGAGTGCATGGTATCTCGGATCAGTGTCCCTGCAAGGGAAGTGGCTGGATTCTGGGTAAATTCCAGATTGACTCAGCAGGACTTACTGGCTCACTTCTCCATCTACCTCTACTTTCAGGAGCAGTTAAGACTGAAGGAGGGTTATTCTAAGTACAGTCCATCCTCATTCCTCACAGTTTCTGAATTTGCACCCTTGCTAGAATGTACTCGAACCCCCAATGCAGTGCTTGTAACGCGGTCAGACATTTGCAGACATGCAGAGAGCAGTGAAAGTTTCGAGCAGCTGACAGAACAAGGCAACAGTCCGCCTTGTTTCAGCTCTCACACCGTAAGTAAGTGTCCTTATGGTCTATCTTATGCCATGTTTTTTGCATTTTTGTGCTTTTTATTGGTTATTCTTTAAAATAGCCCTCAAGCATTTAGCTGAAGTGCTTTTTAGTGTTCCTAAGCACAAGGCTGTAAGGTGCCTTCTGGAGAAAATACATTCAGGAATAGTGCTGCTGGCTGTGAATTCTATGTTAATGAATCAACAATCTACATTAAATAAGGTGTCTTGTCAAGTAGAAACACACATAAAACAAGTTATGTATTGATCAGTTGATGGAAATGTGACCAGTGACCCACAGGCACCTAACCCAGTACTTTCCCCAGGCACAATAGTTCATTATTTGCTTATTCAGTGTTTGTGGTGCATTTTTAGAACATAACTATCAAAAATAATAAGGACCAGCTATATAAATTAGGGTGAAAGAATAATTAAGAAGGTTCAAAAAAGCACTGTAAAAGGAGCTTGGAAAAACCTTAGCCTGCACAGAAAACTGCAAGAAAGGGCTATTCCTTAAGAGAATTCATGAAGGATTAGGCTGGGATCCCATATCTCATTGTTTGACAACAGCACAGAGAAGGGGAAGCATGGCTCAGTGCGCTGGTTCTCATCCAGGCTGCCAGTGGAATCACTTGAGTTTAAGAGATGCTAATGCCTGGGTACCACCCAGAGGCGGAGTGAATTGATAGGGAGTGCAGCTTGGGTACAAGTTTTAAAAGCTCCCCAGGTGATTTTAACATACAACAAAAGCTTCTCAAATTTGAGCATTCAGAAGAATCACATGCAAAGCTTGTTAAAATGAAGTGGAAGATTGGAAAATTCCACCAAAGTGGAACTCTTAGAAATTCCACTACCGGGCTTTTTTTCCTTGTGATCCTTACCTGGGCCCCCTCCTCCCCTGCGGCCTTGGCCTCATAGATCACCTGTAGCAATTAACGTACCAGGCTGTAAAGCAGCTTAGGGCTCTGCCTCACTAAGTTACCCTGTTGTGACCGTGCCCCTCCTCCTCTCGTGCCCTGCGACCTTTCCCCTCATAAATCACCTTTAGCAAGGAGTGTACCAGGCTGTAAAGTGGCTCAGGACCCTGCCTCACTAAAGCTAACCCTGTTATAGCCGTGCCCCTCCTCCTTAAGCAGAGTGTATAAAAGACTGCAATGCTCTTTGTCTGGTGCTCAGAATTTGGGGAGAGCAAATTCCCCTCTGAGCCTTGCCGGCTGGCATATAAAACCTATATTGCCAAAATCTGTGTGTGTGTCTCTCGGTCTATTCTCGGTCAGCCCTGCCATAACAAAAACATTACTGAGCTCCACCCTCTGAGATTTTAATTTAGCAGGTATGGGATGGGCTGCCAGAATTTGCATTTCTGGCAAATTCCCCGGTGGTAGCACCACAAAGTCAGAACCCTAAGTGAACTCAGGCTGAGCAAAGCCCAGCAAGGAAGCTCCCTTCAGCCAAAAAGGAACTGCTCTCCTCTCTGGGTTCCGGTTTTCCTTTGTGGCCGTAATTTCTCCTTCCGCGTGGCTTGGGCTGCTGACTGCAGCAGCATCAGTCCTAGCTGCAGGGTCCTCGTGCTTTCCTCACACCCATACACCAACCCTGCATTTGCTCAGGCCACGAGTTCATCCAGGAGACAGAGCCAGGTAACCTGGCCAGCCCGAGGCAGCGCCCACCTTCGTGGACGGAGCGTTGGCCCAGCACGCGCAGATCGTGAAAGGAAGACAAAGGCCATGTCGGTCCTTGTATGCTCAACACCTACTGCTACAGAGAATTTCCCATCACCATTTCCATTCTTTCCAAGTTTTATTCCAAAACACGGGGATATGTGTGGGAGATTAAGATGTCCATGAAGAGTAATCATCATCATTACAATAAAGTATTCAACTGGACAAAAATGACAAGGACCCAATTCAGTATGTAATGTCCTATTTCTCCACTGCACAAGTTAAAAAAAAAAAGCCACAGCCTCTCACGTGGAATAGGACATCCTTTACACTGAAACAGTGCTCCAGAGGAGTTATAAAATCCCTGATCTTGTCTCCTATTTCTCCTTTTCTTTCTGCTCTTTTTCTTTTTTCTCACGCTCAGCTTTAGCTTCTTCTTCCTCATGTCTTTTGATCAACTGCTCCACTTCCTTCTGTTTGAGAACTCGGATTACCGTCTTCCCATTCTCTCTTGTTAGCGTGGCAATTTCCACTGAAAACAAAGATGCACTTGTGTTACAGGCAGGCATACTTAGCAAACGGAACTTAACAGGCACTCAGTTTACTCTCCTCACATCATCTGAGCCTTAGTTCACCACTCTCCTGTGTTTTATGCTTAACATGATTCGTGGACATTTACGGAACAAAACATCTTCAATCTTGTAAATTTTTTTCAAGTTTAAGTCATTTTGTAAACACTGATTTTACAAAATGTGGTACATAAAGGCGAACTAAGCTTACAACTTAATTTGTTCAAGCAAATTGCCTTCAAAATTGCAGCTGTGTATAAGATTTTACTGAATTTTGGGAGCAATCACACAGCAGCAGCTGCTTTTTCAATGAACGTGGCCAGCTTCCCATATCCTTTGGTCAGTCCACCAGAGTCACACAAGGTGAGTTATCTGGACCTTGTACACATTGAACCATTCTGGGTGATGATTCATCTTCTCATCTTCTCTGCTTGTAGAGCAACTTCGGACATAAAGCCAATTGCCTGATTAAAATTTTTAAAGAACTCTTTGCAGATGGCATCTCTCTCACTTAATTCCAACCATCCTGCTGCTTTAAGGTCAAGTATAACCAGGCTTCTATCCTCTGTTGTCAAGCAGTAAGCATCTGCTGATAGGGCTGCAGCCTAGGGCTCCGGCCTGCAACAGCATCACACTTCCCCGATCTTGTAACATTTTAATTATCATTTTTCCTTAAATACTTTTTACTTAAATACTTCTCCTCACCCATCCCAACTTTCTTGGCAGGCATTTTGTCACTTCCTTAGAAAAAGGACAGTCAATTGCTCTAGCTGTTCTGCTATTAATTGTGCTGACCAGAAGCAACCACAATTTCCTTGTTGGAACCTCTAAAGGCTCAGCCAGAATCTTCAACCAGTAATAAATAACATTTTTTTATGGACTTTTCAAAACAAATGCATGAAAAGCAGCTTCCATGGCTATGGACAAGAAAAGAAGACTGACATCTAAAGGGGAAGGAATTTTTGTGTAGGGGAAATTGAGTAGTGCCTCCTTGGAATTAGGTGGAAGTAGACAACAGAGGGCAATCTTCAAGTTAATGGCATTTTCTAAGGAACATCAGGAACTAAATTATCCTAAATTAAATCAATGTTAATTCACCACAATTTCTGAAAAACATTATTTAGAAATACTGCTTCATGCAGTCATACAACTTAAGTTGAATAAAGTGTTTAGAATTGTTAACATGAATTTAACATAAGAGATTACTATTAATACATTCAGAAAAACAGAAGAGGGTACCACAACACCTGCAAAGGCTGTATTTCTGACAAAGCATATCATACCTACATAAAAACATACAACTACACACATACTTTATCATACATGCAATCATAGATCTCACTGGCATGAGGTCTTGACAAGACAATTGTTAACAAAGTAGCCTGGTGCAGGATCTCTGTGAGTACTGAGAACATTCACGCTCAAGTCCTTAAGCTTCAAATATTGTGTGGGATGGCGGCTCCACTTACCAATGTTGATCTTGGTCAAGTTACTTAACCTCACTAAGCCCCTGTGTTTTCATTTGGGAAATAGGTATATAAGGCCACCTAACTCGTAAGGTTGCTGTTTCAATGAACAAAAATAACATATTAAAGGCCTAACAGTACCTGCTTAATCAATTCTCCTCACTCAATTGAACAAATTAGAGGAAAGCACATGAATTACCTTTTTCAGCAGATAATTTACTAACATCCATGGTCTTATTTAGCACTTTGATAGCTAAAGCAAGTGCTGACTTCAAAGTCATTTCTCCTTCTTTGTAGTCTTGTTTCAACATTGACACGGCTGCCTAGAAAACATAAAGAATCAACACAGAGAATTTTCTTTAAGTTTTTGCATTTTTTAGGAATATGAGTTGGTCTGGAAGAATAATGCCTGAATTATTATTGGCATTACAACCTGTACAAACAATTGTGGTGGCAGGAAGGGTAGGCAAGGGATGGCGTAGGAAGAGGGTTACGGATGCTCTGTGAAGGCAGCGTTTACCCAGACGCCCTCGGTCCCCCAAGGGATCTGTCATAGAATTCAGGGCATCTATGAACTAGGATGTGAAACAAAACTACAACTTCTAATTTCATAACTTCTAATTGAAAATTGGCATTTAATTACAAATGTAGTTAACAAAGCCCAGTATAGTAGCAGTATGTGCAACCCTGTCATCAACAGAAATCACACATATTTTCATATCATATTAAGGTTGTTGCAGCTATCTTAAAATATTGTTTACATTCACCACTACTTCAAAATTATTGTAGTTATTAGACCTTCTGCTAGAGTTTATACACCACAAAAATACTCACAGCGCTATTATTTCCAATGCATGTGGCTTTCCATCCCCCATAATTTCCACTAGGGTCACTTTGATAGAGCTGAAAGCCATAGTGCTTATCCCAGCCAATGTATAGCAATGAAACACCAAAGGGACGTTTTCCTTTAACAAAGAAAAAAAAGCCAAACATATCAACAATTTAAATTTAGTATCACTATAGTGTAGTTACTTGAGCTCAGTGAATGTGGCTAAGCCCTTTTCTGTGAAGTTAAGCATTCATAAACTGCTTTTCGTTCTGGCAACCACAGATAAGCTCCATTACAAATTCTACTTTGGTTTCCAGGATTTGGACACAGCCAGGAGGGGAAATAAAGACAGAGGACCAGTGCTGAATCTCATTATCATGTAAAAAGCAATGTTTCCAGATTTGAAAATGTTATTTTGGATATCCTATATATTCAAAATAACAATCCTATAGTTATTTTCAATATCCTATTAATAAAACTTATAACATACACGGTGCAAGCAGGTTCATTCATGAAGCAAGAATGTATGAAGTTCTAGTGTTCTAGAGCACTGTAGAATGACTATGGTTAATAATATATAGTTTCAAATTGCTAGGATATTGAAAGTCCCAACATAAATGATAAATGTTGGAGATAATGGATATTCTAATTACCCTGATCTGATCAGTATACATTGTATGTATCGAAACATCACTATGCTCCCATGAATATCTACAATTGTTATTTGTCAATTAAAAAAACAGGTATATGAAAAAATGCTCAACATTACTTATTAGGGAAATGCAAATCAAAACCACAATGAGATGATATTTTACCCTAGTTAAAATGGCTATTATTAAAAAGACAAAAAATAACAGAAGCTGGTGAGGATGCAGAGAAAAGAAAACTCATACACCAATGGTCCCCAGACTTTTTGGCACCAGGGACCAGTTTCATGGAAGACAATTTTTCCATGAATGGGGGTGGGGGAAGGCAGAGCTCAGGCAGTGATGCAAGCAGTGGGGAAGGGGGGAAGGGAACAGCTGCAAATACAGAGGAAGCTTCACCTCCTGCTGTGCTGCTGTGAGCATCACCCCCCCCCCAAGTTTCATGGAGACAATTTTTCCACAGACAGGTGGGGTTTGAGGGGGTGCAGCGGCACTCTGCGGCTCAGTCCTTAACAGGCCACAGATACTGGTCTGTGGCCTGGGGGTTGGGGACGTAAATTAGCACAGGCACTATGGAAAACAGTAAGGAGATTTCTTAAAAAAACTAAAAATAAAACCATCATACGATCCCGTAATCCCACTACTGGGTATTTATCCAAAGTAAAAGAAATCAGTATATAAAAGAGATACCCACAGGCACATGTTTATCACAGCACTATTCACAACAGCAAAAATATGGAACCAACGTAAGCGTCCATCAACAGAAAAATGGATAAAGAAAATGTGGTACACATACATAATGGAATACTATTTGGCTACAAAAAAGAATGAAATGATATTTGCAGCAACATGGATGGAACTAGAGGTCATTAAGGGAAATAAGCCAGTCACAGAAAGACACATATTCCATGTCCTCACTCATATGTGGGAGCTATAAAAGCTGACCTCACGGAGGCAGAGAATAGAATGACAGACACCAGCGGCTGGCAGGGCTGTGGGATAGGGGATGAAGTGAGGCTGTTTAATGGGTACAAACACACAGTTAGATAGATATAAGTTCTAATGTTCCAGCAGAGTAGGGTGACTATCATTAGCAACAAGCTATTGTATATTTTAAAGTAGCTAGAAGAGAGGACTTGAAGTGTTTCCAACACACAGAAATCACAAATACTCAGTGACAGATACCTCGAATACTACGAATCAATCATTACACATTCTATGCATGTAACAAAATATCACATGTACCTCATAAATATGTAAAATATGTATTAACTTAAAAAAGGAAAGTGTTTAATTTTCAATTTCTTTTTACTGTTTCAGAAGGTTATTACTTGTAAAATGTTTTAACTTTTTGGAATAAAATTTCCAAAAAATTCAGTACCTCCAAACTGTGTATAAGCTTGTTTGATGTCACAGAGTGCCGTAACCAACTGCTCACAAGGAATTGGCTCCTGATACTGTAGTAAATACCTAGGATAAAGAGACTGGCATATTAATAGTTTTCTCTAAAACACAGATACACTCTAAGGAAGACACACTCTGAAAAGAAATCTATGCCATGGGGACAACCTAACAGTCACATGTATTTGAAAAGGAAGGGAGGAGGAGGAAACATGTCTGCATTCTCATATCCTTATGGTCAATAACATTTTGTAAGTTTGGTTAAAAAAAAACCCTGTAATTTTCAATTAATAGACTTTAATGACTTTAGTCTTTGCAAAGGTGAGCTATCCTTAGAAACATCTAATTTCTCTACCAGTTATGTTACTTATGACCATACCTTTGAGCAATGAGCCTCAGTTCATTAGTCAGAACATTAGCATCAGAAGTTATGCCCGCCACACTGCAAGCCATGTCCCTTGAAGAAAAGAGAGAGACTGATCTGAGAGCAGATACTTGCAAGGGGCATTTACAAATATTAAAAGCACCAAGTTCTATCAGAAATTTACTGTGCTTGCTTCACAGCTGCTACACCCTTCAGGAAAAAACTACAGAAGTTTTATCTTTGTAGGAGACATTTACTTGATGCCATTCAACAGGAAAGATAAACAAATGCAATGTTAGGTTTTTCAGTAGATGTATCTATCATCACCACCCTGTAAACAGGGCAAGAGAATTAACAACAAGAAGCTAAAGTAAATCCCAAGAAGATTCAGCAACAAAGAAGAAAAAGGTTTTGCTAGACAGACTACCCCATGCTCTTGGGTAGTACTCTGACTCCTAAAGGCTGGCTTGATGGGGGTGAGGGTGAGGGGGAACGAGGGTGAGGGGGAACGAGGGCGGGGGGGGGGGGCGGGGTTTACAAATCTGCCGAGGAAGTCCAGGGCTACCAGCCTACTAGGGGGGCATTTTGGGTTTTTTGCCTCTGTTTTCTGGAGAGCTGCCCGGGTTCTCCTAACAGCTTAGATACTTGCTGTGACTACGCCCAGCCAAGCCTGCAAGCTGCTGAGTGGACCCAACAGTGGCTCTGTGGAGGATGACACTACCTTGGACAACTGTATCGAAAGGCCCTGATAACTGGCATTTAAGAGGGCCACCACTGAAGGGAAAGTCTCTAACTAGCATAGCCAGCTATCCACTAGCTGCAAAATGCTGCATACCCCGATATAACGGAAATCTCGCAAAGTGGACACAGCTTTGGCTAAACTGTTTCCAGACCTCCAAGAGATCTGTTCTTTGGTAGGATTCAGTATAATTCAACAAAATTCCTGAGTAGCTCTTCTACATAATACTTTGAGAGCCTGCTATATGCCAGACGCTGTGCTACTTCATTCATTTTATTTCATTAAACTGCCACAACCACTCTAGGAGGCTCTGAGGCCCAATGAAGTTAAATAATTAGTGCAAGGTCACACAGCCAGCACGGGTGGTACCTGGACTTGAACCTCAGTCTGTGTGACTGCTAAGTCTGTACTACACAATGCTGTTTCCCCAGTAAGTGTTTGGCCCTGCACTTAAAAGGAATAACACATGGTATTGGGCTTCAAGGAGGTTTCAAGCAAAATAAGTTAAAAGCACAAATTTTCACAAGTAAAACCACAATAAACCGTTCAATTCTACCATGTCAAATGGAAGAGCCCTCCCAAATTACACAGATCCCACTTACATGAGAAAGCAAGATATTAAAAAAAAACTCTTTCCTAAAATCTCACTTACTCATTGAGTTTATAAATTTTTTCGGAAAAAAAGACTTCATCAAGAAGCTTGTGGATGTTGCGTCTCTCGGCTGCAAGCAAAACACCGTCATTTGCTAAAATTCCCAAACAGGTGCCTGCATGTCCAATAGCTTCCATGGCATATTCAACTTGGTATAAGCGACCTATAAAACACAAGCAGTGAGAAGCCAAGACTCTCCTCTGTGGTCTTGCACCACTGGTTCAAGAGAAATCAGCAAAGACACTAGCAGGTTACAAACAAGAGCCCTACTTTTACTCTTCTATGATGCATGGTGACTAATTAATTCAAAGTACAAAAAGGGTGAATACTACAACTACAAGAAAAGTTTGCAGGTTTTTTTCCCATAAAAGTCTAACACTTTCAAAGAATTTTTACTTGAGGCAGATGCAACAATATCTATTTTACCTTCTGGAGAAAATATAGTGGTCCTGGAGTCATATCTTCGAGACTGCAAAGGAAAAACATACAAGTGATTCCTGCCCTCTGAAAGTAAGCTCACAAATCATCTTATGAAAGCTACTCTGTACACAAAGTTCAATGTGTGAGAAGAAACTGATAAGGAAGAAGACACCATTCCATTTCTTCCATTTCAATCTTCTCATGCAAGTCTATAAGCAGAGTACAAGCAATACTATTTATCAGGCAACAGTTTATTGGCATATGCATTAACTCACCATGTTTTCTGAACTTTATATAATTCCTGTAAAAATAAAATTGGATCATTACAATAAAATTCACAATTTAAAAAGCATTTCCTGACTTTACAAATCTGTTTTATTCACTCCCTTTATTCAGCTAACACTTATGATGTGCCTGCTAAGTGCCAGGCACCATGCTCGATGCTGGAATACCAAGATGGGTAAAACCAATCCCTGTCCCGAAGAGCTCATACTAGTCTGGCAATTAGGTGAGAGAGGTGGTCATAGATTATAAAGTAATGTGGAAAGAGGCACCAAAAAAAAAAAATGAGAGATGCAGAAAATGAAAGTAAATTAGTTTCTGCTATAGAATGAGGCCAAAAAACATTTTTTTAAAAAAAAGATAATAAAAAAGAAAGTAAATTAGTGATGGGAGAAGCAGAAATAAGGCTGAGAACGCTCAGGTTTAAAATGAAGAATAGGGGAAGAAAGGAAGGACAGTCCAGGTAGAGCAGAAAGTGTGAGTAAAGGGTACTGGGGTAAGACAGCTTAGTGGGCAAGAGACAAACTGCCGAAGTTTAGAAAAAGAATATAAACAAGTCTTAGAGTTAAGCTAGTATCCAAATCACGTAGAGCCTTGAATGCCGAGCTAAGAGGGCTCAGTGAGGCCTTCCCCGCAAAGTGATAAAGGGTCTTGAACTTGGTAGGGGCAGTAATTTTGGAAGACATCATTTCCATTGCTGCAAAAGACAACACCAGGGGCTCAGCGTGATTTACTAGAAATGCCTCATAGTCCAAAGCCCACATTCCCAGATTTTAGAATACAGGAAATCAAGACTGGAAAGGTAAACTGGGATCAGGTACTGGAGGGCCTGAGTGCCCAGATAAAAACGGAATTTTATTTCTTAGTCAATGGGGCTCCGCCGAATGATCCCGAGCCCAAGGGCCACAGCAACTCACTGGCATTTAGAAAGATCACTCAGGCAGCCAGTTATGAGACAGTTCCAATAGGCAAGTGCAAGGGAAGGATGGCCGTGAGCGGAAAAGCCTGGAAGACACAAAAGAGGCCTGCCAAGGGGAGTCGGATTCGCGCGCAAACACAACTTTGTTGTCCCCACGCCTGACGCCGCACGATCTCGAGTTCACCGGCACCTGCAGCAGCGATAACTTGCGCGCTCCGGACCACGGGGACGAAGCCGCTGCGACCCCGAGGTCCTGCCCACTCGCCCGGCCCTGGCCCTGCGGTCCAGGCTGGACACGGGAAGCCCGGGAGGCCGGTCCCCGTGGCCGTCCCGTCACGGAGACGGCGGGTGCAGAGTCATCGTGCCCACGGCTCCCCGGCGGCGCCCGCAGGCCGGGACCGGCTGCCTGGACGTTTACGGACCCCCGACCCGGGGAGAGCGGCCAACCTTCCGCGGGCCCTTAGGAGGCAAAGGCTCACCGGAGGGAAGACCCTGGACAGTCGAGATACACACCAAGCCCCTTCCTCCGCGGGACAAAAGCCGCCAGCAAAGCCGGAATAGACCCTGCCAATATGGCCCCCGCGCGTGCGCACAGCGCGGGGGCGGGGCGGCCGAGGACGCGGAAGTCCTCCTGGGGGCGGGGCGGCGGCCGGCTACCCTCGTGGGAGCTGCGGGACATCCAGCTGGCGTTCTCAGCCCGCGGAGGGTGGGATACCGCGCGGGGGAGGGCAGGAAGACCCTAGGCAAGCAGAAGGTGGAATTACTGCAGCTCACTTCCTTCTACGCTTTGCGCTTTCACTTTCGCTTTCTCTTCACTGCCGTTCAGTCACGTAGACCTAGGAGAGCGGCAGTGTGCACCGGCCTCCTAATTGCTTATCGTTCTGCCCTGTTTCCCCAAATGGCCCCACCTGCACCGGACTTTACCTTCACCCTGCCTCTTCTCACCATCGCCCTTCTAGAACCTGGCTTCCCTATTTACTGCGATGCATGCATTTTTGGACATGTAAATTATGACAGGGTTCACATTTTGGGGAGAATTTTCTCCTTGGTCTCCTCTGCTTTTCACCATGTCAGAAAGGTTTTCCCCAACCTAGTTAAAGGAATACCCTACCACCACCACCACTCGCAGCATGTTATCTTCTCTGCTGAAATTGCCATGCTTGTTTGTGTTCGTCATCCATCTCTCCACCCTTTCTCTCATCCAGCTTTAATCCCTATGTATACTATCTGCTATTCATGTTTAGGTTTTTTTCAAGCTAGAAGGTTGACTAGGTATGGGTTAATATGTAGTCATTTGCTTACGGTCTCTCCCAGGAAGCAGCCCGTTGGGCAGGGACTTTTGTCTTCATGTCGAGTGCAAAATTATTGGGGGATATGAGCTTTGAAAAGAGATAGCTTGGAAATGAGTTGCATTTTGAGGTCTCTCCCGTCATCTCTGCTTTCCAAGCACACAGGGAGGTGAGCCAAGGCAAGGTGGCAAAAGGCCATGCTCAGATAGGTGGTGCTTTGAAAGCATCCTCGGGTGTTGTACTTATGGCATCTCTGAGGGCCCCTGCCTGCCATCTTAGTTCATTCTGCAGAATTCAGCAATCATGAAGTTTTAAGTGAGAGGTAGGATTTCTTAGGTCAAAAGAGGAGGCATCAGTTGAGATGAAAGACCAGAAGAATGAGTTTGACAAGTTTGGGTAACAGTTCAGTCTGGCTTGAATGGAGGAGATAATGTAGGAAGTAAAGGAGGAAAGGCATTTGAGGCCAAACTGTAGAGTGCCTTCAATGCCAGAATTTTTTTTGATCAGTAATAAGAGGATCAAAGTGATGTTTTAGGATGATGAGCCCTCAAGATATCCCATCCAATAAGTTCCTTTTACAAGGTGCCACTGATGCTTCCCATTGAAAGGTTCTATGTCCCTTTGCCCTGAATCTGGGTGAGCCTGTGACTACGGTGCAAGTGGTATCATGTGACTTCCCAGAGTAGGTCGTAAAAGGGGCTATAGTTCTGTCTCGTCCGCTCGGGATGGTTGTTCTTGGAGCTCAGGCACTACGCTGTGAGGAAGCAAAGACCACATGGAGAGGTGTTTGGCCAACAGCCTAGATAAGGTCCCAGTGTCACCTGTCAGATAGGTAAGTGAAGATTCCTCCTGGTGATTCCAGTTCCTGGTGATTGAGTCTCTCACAGGCACCAAATCTCCCCCTGCCTTCAAGTCTTCCTAGCATTGTGGAGCAGGACAAGCTGTCCAGGGCCTATCTGAATTCGTGACCCACAGAAACCATAAATGATTGTTTTAAGTTTTAAGCCACTAATTTTTTGGTTAAATTGTCACACAGCAATGTATGTAGCCAGAATTTTTATCTGCCTCTAATATGAAGTATGTAGGTTAGGGAAACTAAGAAGCCCAGAAAGTAAAGTTCTGTTGTAGTCCAGAGAGGATAAAAGTCTGGACAGAAAAAGACACTTGCAAGAGCAAAGAGTCTTTGCCAGACATATGGTATTGATTTCTAAATCTAGAAATGGGTTTTCTCCTCATTGGTTGAAAGGCCCAGGACCTGGCACTTGTAGAAGTGTATTCATTCTTGTAGTTTATGCAACAGATATTTCTCGGGTCTGCTAGGGGCCTGGCATGGTGCTAGGTCCTGAAGGTTATATGAAATAAATATTATTCAGTTTATGCACTGTATTAAGTCAGGGTTCTCCAGAGGAAAGGAACCAATAGGATGGATGGATGGATGGATGGATAGATAGAAGGGGGTTTATTATGAAAATAAATTATGGAAGCCAAGAAGTCCCATAATATGCTGTCTGCAAGCTGGAGAACTAGAGGAGCTGATGGTGTGAGTCCTGGAGTCCAGAGGCCGAGAACCTGGAGTTCTGATGTCTGATGGCAAGAGAAGACGGATGCCCCAGCTCCAGAAGAGAGATTGAAATCATCTTTCCTCTGCCTTTTTGTCTACCTGGGCCCTCAGTGGACCACCCACATTGGTGAGGGGGGATCTTCCTTAGTCTGTGATTCAATGCCAGTCTCTTCTGGAAACATCCTAACAGACATACTCAGAAATAATGTTTTACCAGCTATCTGGGTATCCTTTAACCCAATCATAGATATCCCCTAACCCAGTCAAGCTGACACCTAAAATTAACCATCACAACCACCCAAGAGTTTATAAAATACATGGAATTGACTAATTAGAGATAAACTAGAACAAACACCAAATAGTAAAATATCAATGCAGTGCAGCATGTATTTAAATACTGAAATAGTGGTAAGCAATATTTGCATTAGGAATTGAGTGGAAGGGAATCCACGTTAGCAGAAGTAATCAAGAGGGAAATCTGTAGGGTTTCATCATAGAAGAGGATGAACACTGGGCTGGGAGTGAAACCCAAGTTTCAGTCCACTTTTCTGGTCCCCAGTTTCCTGAATAATCAAGCTAGATAAAAACCACAGTTTTTTAAATTTGAGAAGCATAAGTGCTTTCATGTGAATGATCTCATTTGTTCCTCCTAACGTGTGTGTGTGTGTGTGTGTGTCTGTGTCTGTGTGTAGGGGACAGGGGAGGAGGGGAGAGGGAGAGGAAGTAGTGTGGGACCCTGCAGTGGTTAACAGCATGGCCTGTATCAGAAAGACCTGATTTAAGCAGTGGCTCTTTTTAATCAAATTAGTTCAATTTTTTAAGCCTCTATTTCCTTATCTGAAAATGGGATTAATCATAATAGTACTTCCCTCATAAGTTTGTTTTGAAGATTAAATGAGATAATGTGTGTAAAATACTTAGTGCTCAACAAATGTTGGCTTTTATTATACATTGCTAAAAACTTCAAAAGGCAGGAAAGACAGAGATTCTTTTTTTTTTTTTTTGAGACAGAGTCTCACTCTCTTGCCTGGGGCGAGTGCCGTGGCGTCAGCCTAGCTCACAGCAACCTCAAACTCCTGGGCTCAAGCAATCCTCCTGCCTCAGCCTCCCGAGTAGCTGGAACTACAGGCATGCGCCACCATGCCCGGCTAATTTTTTCTATATATATTTTTAGCTGTCCAATTAATTTGTTTCTATTTTTGGTAGAGACGGGGTCTCGCTCTTGCTCAGGCTGGTCTCGAACTCCTGAGCTCAGAACGATCCGCCCGCCTCGGCCTCCCAGAGTGCTAGGATTACAGGCGTGAGCCACCGCGCCCGGCC
>RJWJ010004014.1:0-80202 GCA_004363605.1 Indri indri
GTTCTGCCCAGGGCCAGATCCTATTTGATAATCTTATCAACAACATAAATGAAGATACAGTAGGCTGGCTGACCACATTTGGTGTTGACACAAAGCTGGAAGTGATAGTTAATGTGCTCAAAGAAAGAATCGGGATTTAGAAAGATCTCATCAGACTGGAACTATGGGCTGAAATTAATACAGGATTTAGGGAGAACTGGATTAACAGGAATTCACATGAAAAAGACTTGGATATTTTAATTGACAGCAAGCTCAATATGATCCAAAGGTGTGAGCCAAAAAAGCTAAGGCATTCTTATCCTGCATTAAAAGAAACACAGTGTCCAGGAAAAGGAATGTAATTATACTTTTGATCACTGCTGTTGTCAGACAAATTGTGAAGTATTTTGCTCAGTTTCAGGCAGCTATTGTTAAGAAGAGTATTGACAAACTGGAGTATGTTCAGAGGAGACAGACCAGAAGAGTGAAACTGTGTCATGTGAAGAACTGGGGATGTTTAGTTTGGAACATGAAGATTTGGACAATGCAGTTGGAGTGGGGGAAGAGGAAATAAAATACCTATTTTCAAAGATGTGAAGAGATGTCTTAAGGCTGATGGTTTAATGCAATTCTGTCTATTTTAATAGAACTGGGAACTGAAGGAGACGGGGAGGCAGATTTCTACCCACAGATTATTTTCAAGCAATTGGAGTTGTGGAAAATAGAATAATCTACTTTGCAATTTAGTGAGCAGTTGCTCATGGGAATTATTCAAGAAGAATCTGGATGACCACTGTAAATAATTTAGAGAGATTCCTGAAACTTCACGGAAGGTTGGATCAATGACCTATAAGATCCATAATCATTTTTATGGTATCAGCTGATATGAATTAAGAAAGCTAGCATAGTAAATATTTTACAAGAATTATCATACTTAGCCTGACAAGAACTTAATAAGGTATTTTGTTATTCCCATTTTATAGACGAAGAAACTGAGGCCTTAGTCAGGCTGGTAACTTTCCCAAGGACACATGGCTTGTAAGTGCTAGAGTTAGCACTCAAACTCAAGAAATTCTGATTTCAGAACCTCTACTTTATTTAATGTGTTATAATAGGTTAACTATGGTAGCGAAATAATTTGGCTTGAATCCTATCTGCCTAGAGTGAATCTATACAGGCAGTGTTGTATTGTTAGACTTTTGAATAATTCAAGGTCAACAGGAACTCTTATCTTTGTGGAGAGTAAATGCCTGTCCAATGGAATTTCAGGATCGACACGTTCAGTGTTTAAAAAAGCAAATAGCTTAGCTCGTATTTTCATTCTTGGATTATTTTAAATGAAACAGTGCCAGAGTACACAAAAGCAGATAGCTTGGTTTCAGATTTTCATTCCTGAATTGGGATTTCAATATGCATGCCATGCTAGCAGATGCCTATCAAAGAATGGAAAGAGTAAGGGATGGAAATTACCGTATTTATTCTTGTGTTAGGCAGATGACTTTTGTGCAACTTGCATGGTGATTTTATTTTCCTATAAATAGTGAACAAGTGACTAACAGGTGCTCTGTGATATGGTGTTTGGAAAATATCTGTTTAACTTCAATTTGTGGGTCCTGCCACAAAGTGTAAGTCTTTGGAAGAGAGGAAGAGCAGTAATGTTTTGCTTCAATAAATTCTTGTCTATTTCAGAATAACTTTGGGAGAGTCAAACCAGAAATAAATTCATTCATGCATGCATGCACTTTAGGAAGCAGATAAATAAGTGCTGATTTTGATAAATGGAAGAAACAATACACACGCAAGGCTCTCAAAAATGAGTAGGGGAAATCTGAGATGGGATGGTCAGGGAAGGCCACTCTGAGGTAACGACGTTTAAGCCGAAGCCTGAGGGATGGGGAAGGAACCCGCACATGCAGAGCCTGCCTAGGGGAAGATCACTCTGGGAAGAGGAAGCCGAAAGGCTCTGAGGCTGGGAGGAATTCAGTATGTTGTTGGTACACATAGAACAGATGGCAATAATCTAGATGAGGGATGTCTATGGCATGGATTTAGGATGATAGCAGTGGAAATGGGAAGAAGTGGACAAATTGGAGGCATATCTCAGAGGTAGTAATCAGACACTGGAACAGACTCTGCACAATGTGTGTTATCTTAGGGGCATCATACACACATACAAATAGCTCGGAAGTCCCTAGTCTAGTTCTACATAATCTCAAGAAGTCTTCAACACATTTCAGTCTTTTATCAAACAGTCTTAAACAGAGCAATGTCTTTTCCTTATTGTGAGAGGGATAATACTCCTTCAGACAATTCACTTTCGGTTTGTTAGAAACTCCTTCTCCTTCCTTCCCTTTCTTCTTGCATTCCTTCCTTTGTGCCTGCCTGTGTTTCTCTAACAGTATTTATGACACATCGACTTGGCATCAAACACTGGGCTAGGTATTGGGCATGTAGTTATGAACAAAACAGTCCTGGTTTCTGCCTTCATGAAGTTTTCATTTAATTAGGAGCTGAGTAAGCCAGAATAGAATTTTATCTACCTTACATTTCTATTTTTTAAGCTAATAATTACTGAATGCTTATTCAATACCAGGCAGCATGCTAAGCATGTTACTTTTATTTTTTGTAAGCATTTTCCATTTTAATAGATAAATTTTATTATAAGGGTCATATTTAATGGATTGTTCATATCTTGAGTCTATGCTAGTCTTAACCATTCCCTCCTGTTGCATATTTAGATGATCCACAATCATTTATAAAGGCTCTTGCAAATTCAGTGGACACATATAGAAACAGCCTTAGGGTTCAAATACATCCTGAGAACAAAAGGAATAGACACTGTTCAGAATTCAAAAGGCAAACATTGCCTTTAGACTTGAATTGTAGCTCTACCTGACTAAGCCACTTTTTTAAGAGATAAAGTACAATAACATCTTTACCTTATAATTTTTATTATTTAAAGGGTTTCTTGTCTTTTAAATTTGTGACAATTTAATTTTGTTGACAAAAAAATTATATATATTTGAAGTGCACAACTTGATGTTTTGATATACATTGGGAAATGATCACTTTCTAACTAACATATTGGTCACCTCTACATAGTTAGCATTTTTGTATCCTTTGACCAACATTACCCCATTCCCTCTCTTCCTGCAGCCTCTCTCTGCTTCTATGAGCTTGACTGTCTTACATTCTACATGTAAGTGAGATCATGCAATATTTCTCTTTATGTGTCTTGCCTTTTTTGCTTGGCATAATGTCCTCTGGCTCCATCCATGTTATCACAAATAGCAGGATTTCCTTCTTTTTAAAGGCTAAATAATATTCCTTTGTGTGTATGTGTATATATCACATTTTCTTACCCATTCATTCATCGAAGAATGCTTAGGTTATTTCTATATCTTGGTTATTGTGAATAATTCTGCAATGAACATGAGAGTGCAGGTATTTCCCTGCAGTCTTGTTTTCAGTTTCTTTGCATTTATACCCAGAAGTGGGATTACTGGATCATGTGGTAGTTCTACTTTGACTTTTTTTGATGAAGTTTCATACTGTTTTCCATAATGGCTGTACTACTTTACATTCCCACAAACAATGTACAAGGGTTCTCTTTTCTCCAAATTCTCACCAATATTTGTTATTTTTTTAATAATAGCCATCCTAACAGTTGTGAGGTAAATATCTTAATGTGGTTTTGATTTTCAGTTCTCTGATGATTAATGATACTGAGAACATCTTCACGTATCTGGTGGTCATCTGAATTTCTTCTTTTGAAAAGTTCCTATTTTGGTCTTTTGCTCATTTTAAAATCAGGTTATTTGTGTTTTTGGTATTGAGTTGAATGAGTTCCCTATATATTTTGGATACTAATACACTTTGGATATATGACTTGCAAACATTTTCCCATTCTGTAGGTTGCCTTTTCATTCTGTTTCCTTTGCTGTAGTTTTTTTGTTTTTTGTTTTTTTCTAGTTTGATGCAATACCACTCGCCTATCTTTGTTTTTGTTGCCTATGCTTTTGGGGGTCATATCCAGAAAATTATTGTCAAACCAATGTCGAAAAGGCTTTTCCATATGTTTTCCTCTAGGAATTTTACAATGTCAAGTTTATGTTTAAATCTTATATTCATTTCGAGTTGATTTGTGTGTAAGGCAGAGGTCCAATTTCATTTTTTTGTATGTGGATATCCAGTTTTTGCACCACCCATTTGCTGAAAAGACTATCTTTTCCCCATTGTCTGTTCTTAACACACTTATCAAAAATCAATGAAACATAAATGTGTGGGTTGATTTCTGTATTCTCTATTCCTGCAGTCCTCAACCCCTGGGCTGTGACTGCAGCCTGGTACCAGGCTATGGCCCACACATCACTGCCGGAGCTCCGCGCCACTCCCCACACCCACAGCACTGCCCTCTGCACCCCTCCCCTCACTGTCAGTGCAAAAATTGTCTTCCATGAAACTGGCCCCCGGTGCCAAAAGTTTGGGGGCCACTGTTCTATTCTGTTCCATGGGTCTATATCTGTTTTTATGCTAGTACCATACTGCTTTGATTACTATAGCTTTGTAAAATAATTTGAAATCAGGAAGTGTGATGCAACCAGCTTTGTTTTCTCACTCAAGAGTGCTTAGGCTATTTGGGATCTTTTGTGGTTCCATAAGAATTTTAGTATTGTTTTTCCTATTTCTGTGAATAATGCCATTAGAATTCGATAGGCATTGCATTGTAGATCACTTTAGGTGGTATGGAAAGTTTGATAATATTAATTCTTCCAATTGTCAATATGGGACTTCTTTTTATCTATTTGTGTCATTTTCATTTTTTTCATTAATATTGTATAATTTTCAATGTACAGGTCTTTCACCTCTTGAGTAAATTAATTCCTAAGTATTTTACTTTTTGTTGTTGCTGCTAATGTAAATGGGATTTTTTTTTCCTTTTTTTTTTT
Organism: Indri indri; assembly: GCA_004363605.1. NCBI lineage: Eukaryota > Metazoa > Chordata > Mammalia > Primates > Indriidae > Indri > Indri indri. Next base: position 4,929 of record RJWJ010004014.1, read on the forward strand.
TTTTTTTAAGAGACAGAATCTTGCTCTATCACTTAGGCTGGAGTGCAGTGGCATGATCATAGCTCACTGCAACATCAAACTCCTAGGCTCCAGCAATCCCCCTGCCTCAATCTCCTGAGTAGCTAGGACTACAGGTATGCATCACCATGTCTGGCTAATTTTTTTTATTTTTCGTAGAGACAGAGTCTTGCTATGTTACCCAGGCTGGTCTCAAACTCTTAATTTCCCTTTTGAATAGTTTGTAATTGGTGTATAAAAACCTAACGGATTTTTGTATGCTGATTTTGTATCCTACAACTTTCCTGAATTCATTTATTAGTTCTAAGAGCTTTTTTTTGTGATGTCTGCAGGATTTTCTACATAAAAGAAGGTATCATTTGAAAACATAATTTTGACTCTTCTCTTCTCTTCTGATTTGGGTGCCTTTGATTTCATTTTCTTGCCAGATTGCTCTATGACTTCTAGTACTATGCTGAATAGCAGTGGTAAGTGTGGGCATCCTTGCCTCGTTCCAGATCTTTGAGGAAAAGCTTTTAGTATTTCCCCATTGATTATGATGTTAGCTGTGGGTTTTTCATACATGGCCTTTATTGTATTGAGGTAAGTTTCTTCCATACCTATTTTGTTAAGACTTTTTATCAAAAGGATGCTGTTGAATTTTTTCAAATGATTTTTGTACATCTATTGAGATGATCATGTGATTTTTATCTTTCATTCTGTTAATGTGGTATATCACATTGATTGATTTTCATATGTTGAGCCATCATTGCATCCCAGGGATAAATACCACATGGTCTTGGTGCATGATCCTTTTAATGTGCTGTTGAATTTGGTTTGCTAGTACAGCCATGTGTTGCTTAATAATGGGGATATGTTCTGAGAAATATGTCATTAGATGATTTCATTGTTGTGTGAACATTAGAGTGTACTTACATAAGCCTAGATGGTATATATATTTTTATTATATATGTATTTTTTTCATATGGAAAACCAACTGTCCCAGCACCATTTCTGAATATCAATTATCTCCCCTACTTCATCTACAATTTCAGTATCAAGTGCCATGTATCAGGTTTCTGCATATGCTCCATGATAATCTTATGGGAGGACCATTATCATATATGCAGTTTACCATTGACTGAAATGTCATTATATGGAACTTACACTGCATTTTCTTTTTTTATTTCAGCATATTATGGGGGTACAGATGTTTAGGTTACGTATGTTGCCCTTACCCCCGCTCCCCCCTGAGTCCGAGTTTCAAGCATGTCCATCTCTCGGATGGTGTGCATTGCACTCTTTGTAACTTACTGCATTTTATTGAGGATTTTCATGTCTATGTTCATCAGGGATGTTGGCCTGGGTTTTCATTTCTTATGTTACTTTAGTCTGGCTTTGGAATCAGGGTAATGCCAGCTTCATAAAATGAATTTGGGAATATTCCCTCTTCCATTTTTGGGAAAAGTTTAAGAAGAATTGAGATTAGTTCTTTAAGTATTCAGTAAAATTCACCTGTGAAACCATCTGGTTCTGGGCTTTTGTTTGTTAGAAGATTTTTGGTTATTGATTCAATCTCCTTGTTTGTTATTGGTCTGTTCAGGATTTCTAATTCTTCTTGATTCAGTCTTGGTGGTTTGTATGTTCCTAGGAATTAATTCATCCAGTCTAGGTAATCCAACTCCTTGGTTGGCATATAATTGTCCATAATAGTTCCTTATGATACTTTTATTTCTGCACCATCAATCAATATCTGCTTTTTCATTTCTGATTTTGAGTCTTCTCTCTTTTTATTGTTAGTCTAGCTTAGGGTTTGTTGATTGTTTATCTTTAAAAAAAAATAACTCTTTCCCAGTGTGGTGGCTCACACTCATAATCCCGGCATGTTGGGAAGCCATGGCAGGAGGATCTCTTAAAGCTAGGTGTTCCAGATCAACCTGGGCAACATAGTAAGACCCCATCTCTACAAAAATTTTAAAAATTAGCTGGGTGCATGCCTGTACTTGGAAGGCTCAGATGGGAGGATGGCTTGAGCTCAGGAGCTTGAGGTTGCAGTGAGTTATAATCATACCACTGCAGTCCAGCTTGGGCAATAGAGCAAGATTCAAAAAAAAAAAAAAGCTTTTGGTTTTATTGAATTGAATTTTTTTCTGTTATTTTTCTACTCTCTATTTTGTTCTCTATTCTATTCTTTATGATTTCCCACTTTCTGCTAACTTTGGGTTTAGTTTGTTCTTATTTTTCTTGTTTCTTGAAGTGTAAAACTAGGTTTTTAAACTTACACCTTTCTTCTTTAATGTAGGCAGTTAATGCTATAAAATTAAAGTACTACTCTCTTAGTACTGCTTTCTCTGCACTCCATAAGTTTTGGTAAGTTATATTTTTATTTGTCTCAAGATATTTTTTAAATTCCCTTTTGATTTCCTCTTTTACTCGATTGTTGTTTAAGAGTGTGTTACTTAGTTTCCATGTGTTTGTGAATTTTTCTGTTTTCTAAATGTTATTAATTTTTAATTTCTTTCCACTGTAGTCTGAGAAGATATTTGGTATGATATCAATTTTCTTAAAATTTTTAGACTTATTTTATGACTTAACATGTGATCTATCCTGGAGAATGTTCCATATGTGCTTAAGAAGACTATATATTCTGTTGTTCTTGGGTGGAAAGTTTTGTATAAGACTGTTAAATTTATTTGGTCTATAGTGTTGTTCAATTCAGGTATTTCCTCATTGATTTTCTGTCTGGATGATCTTTCCATTATGGAGAGTGGGGTATTGAAATCTCCTACTATTATTGTACTGTTGTCAATTTCTTTCTTCACATTTTTGAATATTTGGTTTATACGTTCAAGTGCTCTAATATTGGAAGCACATATACAATTGTTATATATTCCTGTTGAATTTAACCTTTATCATTATATAATGGCCTTCTTTGTCTCTAGTGACAACTTTTGTTTCAAAGTCTGTTTTGTCTGAGATTAGTATAGCCACCCTGCTCTCTTTTGTTCGTGATTTGCATAGAATGTTTTTTTTCCCTTTTACTTTCAGTCCATATTTGTCCTTATAACTAAAATGAGTCTCTTATAGATAGAATATTCCTGGATATTGTTTTTTTTTTTAATCCATTCGGCCACAGCCACTCTATGCCTTTTGATTGGTAAGTTTAATCCATTTACATTTAAAGTGATTATCGATAGGTGAAGATTTACTATTGCCATTTTCAGTTGTTTTCTGTTTTGCAATCCTTTCCCCCTTCTCTTCCTCTTTTCTTTTCTTCTTTTGTTATTTGATAATTTTTTTTGTAGTGATTTGGTTAGATTTATTTCTCTTTATCTTTTGTGTATCTACTATAGGTATTTCCATTGTGGTTACCATGAAGCTTGTATAAATATTCTCACCTAGAGCCGTTTTCATTCTTGGATAGCTGAGTAATTGTCATTGTGAGAGACTATGAAGGCTGGGATCTCCTACTCTGCCATTTTACTTATGTCACTCCTCACATGTATTATCTTTTTTTTCTTTTTTTTTTTAGAGACAGGGTAATACTCTGTTGTCCAGGCTAGCGTGCAGTGGTGTGATCATAGCTCACTGTCATCTTGAACTCCTGGGCTCCCAAGTAGCTAGGGTTATATGCATGACCACCAACCCTGGATAACTTTTTTTTTTTTTTTTTTTTTTTTTAGAGATGCGATCTTGCTATGTTGCCAGGCTGGTCTTGAACTTCTGGCCTTAAGTGATCACTCTACCTTAGCCTCCCAAAGTGCTCAGCTTATAGGCGTGAGCCACTGAACCTGGCCTATTTTAATTAATCCTTAAAACAGACACAGACTCATCTCCATTCTATTAATGAGGAAGCTGAAGCTCAAGGAAATTACTGGCCCTAAGTAAACAGTTGAGTTAGTCTTAATCTCAGGTCTCTAGAACTCTGAGTTCTAGCTCTTAATTGCAATGATTTGCGGACTTTCCAATTTTATTTTAAAACTAACTAACCAAATACATAAATTAAAGAAAACAAATGGAAAAATAAAAACTTGCCCTAGCATCAGCCATTTCTTGCTATAGCTGAACCTGTGAGGTTCCTCCAGTAGGGAGGGATCTGAAGAGCTTTATACTTTTCTTTCTCAGGGTGCTCTGGTGTACATGCATTTTACATGTATTTTTAAGACAAGTCATATAACGGAAATCACCAGGGGCAATATCAATGTCTTATTAGTTAACCTGAATCTCTGACTTAGAATCTACTGCCCATTTCCTGATGCAGTGAAAAATAACACATTTTCTATATTTCCATTGTCTTGTTTTAATGATAACCACATTGAAATGTAGAATTGAATTTTGTTTCTTGTTTCCTCCTCCATGTACAGCCATACACATTTCACTAGTGATGCTATGAACTCTATTTGAGATCTGTAGGTTCATCACATGAAGAAAATGTTTTACTGGAATCATAACAATGGAAGTTATTGCTCCCTTCTTGCTTTCTGCTTCCACTTCCACTCCATTCCCCACATAGCAGCCAGAGTGATCTGCAAAGGTGAATCAGGTTGTGTCTCTCCTCAGCATTACACTCTACAACCTGTCATTGCACCAAAGTAAAAGATCAATTCTTCACTGTGCAGAGATGGCCCTGCATGGCCCACCTCTGACCATCCTTTCTAACCCCACCTTGCACCACCATCTCCCTGGATTACTATCCTCCAGCCACAATGCTCTTGACATTCCTTTGACTGGGATTACTTTTCTTTGACGTCTTCATTAATGCCTTCCCATGTTTTAGTTCTTTTATTTCACCTCCACAGAAAGGCTTTCATAATTATCATATCTAAGGAAGATCCCTCTTTTGAAATCTCATTAGTGGATTATTCCCTATCTCAGTTTTTCATTTATTTTCAATCTAGCATATATCATAAGCCACAATGTCTTTTGTCAGTACCACCCAACTAGAATGTAAGTTCAATGAGGGGAAATTCTCTCTGTTGCTCCTTGATATATCCACAGTGCCTAGAATAGAACTCAACACATGGAAGGACACTTCAAAAAGTTCATGGAAAAATGGAATTGAAGCATAAAAATAAAAATACGTAAACTTTATTTCTCAACATAGTCTTCGTGAAGTTCAAGATACTTTTTTAAGTGATGATATCAGCCATTTAGTTTATCCCTAAAGAACTGAGGGTCTTGGGAATTTGACAATATCTTTTTTTTTTTTACATTATTAACTAAAGAAAAATGAAGGCCCTTCACAGATTTCTTTAAGCTTAGGAAACAAAGAGAAGGAGCCAAACCAGGACTGTAAGGTGGATGCCTGTTGATTTCTCATTGAAGCTCTCACAAAATTTCCCTTGTTTGATGAGAGAAATGAGCAAGGGCGTTGTTGTGGTGAAGAAGGACTCTCTGAAGCTTTCCTGGGCATTTTTCTGCTGAAGCTCTAGCTAACTTTCTCAAAAAGCCCTTATAATAAGCAGATGTTATCATTCTTTGACCTTCCAGAAAGTCAACAAACAAAATGCCTAGAGCATCAAAAAATCTGTTGCCATGACCTTTTCTCTTGACTGGTCCACTTTTGCTTTGAGTGGACCCCTTCCACCTCTTGGTAGCCATTGCTTTGATTGTGCTTTGTCTTCAGGATCATACTAGTAAGGCCATGTTTTATCTCTTGTTACAATTCTTCAAAGAAATGCGTCAGGATCTTTATGCTACTTGTTTAAAATTTCCGTTGAAAGCTCTGCTCTTATCTTCATCTTATCTGGGCACAACAGTTTTGGCACCCATTGAGTGGAAAGTTTGCTCAACTTTAATTTTCAGTCAGAATTGTGTAAGCTGATCCAGTTGAGATGTCTATGGTGTTGGCTATCATTTCTGCTGTTAATCATTGGTCCTCTTTAATTAGGGCATGAACAAAATTATTATTTTTTCTCATAAATTGATGTGGATGGTCTACTGCTATGGGCTTCATCTTCAACATATCTTTGTTTCATCCCTTCTTAAAGTGAGTTAATCATTTTGAAACTGCTGATTTCTTTAAAGCATTTTTTCCATAAACGTTTTGCAAAGTATCAATGATTTCACCATCCTTCCACTCAGGCTTCACCATAAATTTGATGTTTGTTCCTGCTTCAATTTTAGCAGAATTCATGTTGCTCTGATAAGGGTTCTTTTCAAACTAATTGTCTTATCCTTCTTAGTGTCTCAAACTAGATTCTGTTCAGACATGTTATAACAAGTTAGTACAAGTTTATTTTGATGCAAAAAAATTAAAATCCATGCATAGTTTTCTCATAATATAAATTTTCTATGAACTTTTGAAGTCCCCTCATAAAAGGCAATAAATAAATGTGTTGAATGCATGAATAAATGATATTCTCTTAATTTAATTCTTTAGATATATTTTAAAACTTATTGGATTTTGCTAAAATATTATTCCTTTTGGAATTCACTGAATCTAGAATGTCAAATGTATCCATAGGAAGTTCAGAATAGTATAATAGTTTCTACCATTAGTCTCCTGTATCACAGGCTATAGGACAGTGTTGGTCCAGTCATTGAACAAAATAAATATACTTTTGCATGTATATTTATTATGAGTTAAAAATTAGAAAATGTAGTGTAATAACCTCAGAAATTTCTGTTTGTTGGTTGGCAAAAAAAAACTTTCTGAGAGATTGAGAATTTGTGCTAAGATTTGTGACATGTCATTTATCTTTATCTGTAGCAAAATCTAAATTAAGATATACTCAAGTCAAACCATATTAAATTTATAAAATAAATTATTATGATTTATATTTTCCATGTGAATGCTTACCTTTATCGATTTTTCCCCTCTCCTTGTGAAAAGAACAATGAAAAGAACTATAGAGCAAGTAATAATGACCAACTCTTTCTAGTTTGCCACTGCCAAAGAGAGATCTTCCTTAATTTCCTTAAATAATGCAACCTTAAAAAAAAAATCAACATAAACTACAATAATACAGCATTTCATCAATGCTAAAGTGTGAAGAAATGGTTGTTCCCGAATCAGAACTGATGGACTCATTTTTTTAAAAAAAATTCAGTTTGGGGATTGTGCCACTTTTTAATTATTCCAAGGGGAAAGTGAATGCAATATCAGACACACCAGGCTGTCATTTGTTTCTCTCATCACACTGTCCCAGCCTAGGCAGTGCTGCTGGTTGCAAACTGAGTGCTGAACCCTGATCAACAATGCCTATTACTCATTCTCTCAATCAAACATCAGCATGGGAAGTTTGTGACTTAGGCCAAAGATAAAAAGATCTGACCAGCTGTTCCTCTCAGGCTCAGTTCTGATCCCTGTGTGAAAAAAAGAATACCTTAGAATAATCGTGAGTCTGAATACAATGGTTGCCAAACAAAAAAATCTAGCCCTGTTTATTTTGGAAGAGCCATGTGCATCAGTCTGGCTGTTAGCGAGGTATTCTTATGAGTGCCTCTGTCCAACGGGGCAACTAGGTTCATCCATCTCATTTGAATGGCGACTCCTCTGTGTGGATTGTTTGTCTTCTCTACCCTGGAGCCTTCTGAAAAGAAGAATGTCTTTAACTTTAATAATAAATGATTGCCTGTCTGTGTGAAACTAAAAACCAAAAATCTGGTCAGAATAACCACCCTTGAGGATTCAAGTTCTGACAGTACAGAGGGATAAACTGTCCTGAGGGTTAATGTCAATAGACCCTAGAGTTTATTGAGGGATTAGCAAGGGGGCGGCAGGATAGATCTTCTTCAAGCAGGGCAGGATGCTCCTGCTCTCTGCATCATATCGTGCCCCGTCTGACCCACCGCTTTCCCATTGGCTCTCATCTGTTCTTCTTATGTATCAAGTCTAGATTGAAACTTTCTTGGCCCTGAAGTATGATATGCTCTCCAATTTTTCCAAGTTGTTAGCATTGATAAATATTAACTAACAATGACTCGTGCTTTGGTCTAAAGGGTGAGACATAAAGTGTCTTCATTGCCCTGAAGAAAACTTCTCTGGCAGCTCCAAGCATTGCAATTCACTTTTATATGTCATACAAGTGCTTTTCATTCAGTTATATTCCTTTTTCAATAGGATGTTTTGAAAAATTAAAACTAGAGAGACTATCTCTGGCTTCTATTAGGTAATACTGTGTTTCAAGATTAAAATACTTAATATATTGGATCTTACAAAAGAATTCATTTAGTATTGGGATCTAAATTCCTCAAAGTCTTTTGAGTTCATTTGATACTTCTGATGTACAAAGAAAAACACATTTTACTACAGTGAATTCAGATAAGAAATTATAATTCCAAAGATCTCAATTCTAGTTACATACTGAATTAGTCCAGGAAAATATTTATTCTAGTATGTAACAAAACACATTTGTTTTAGACATCAATGTTTATACTGGTCTCTTTCAACACACTCAGTATTAAGGGATTTCATATCATTGGGTATTCATATTGCATTGTGCTTTTCAAGGTCACAGAAAGAGAATAATATATTTTTTTCTTGGGAAGATGTTGAGCTAGCATTTCAGACAAGAAATATTAAAATTTTTATTAAAAACATTACTGTGCTAAAACAACGTAAACAGTTTATGTACCAGAGTACCCAGAAGCAGGTAGTTCAGTGTGGCTATTCACTCTCAAATTGGAAATTCCCTTTTCAAATTTTATGTTCTATGTAAATGAGTGTAAATTACAATCACCTCAAAGAGTGTGTAGCTTACCATGTTGTATACCGTAATCACATTTTTCTTCTACTGAAGATAAAATGTATGTTTTGTACAATGATGAGGTGCTCCTCATCATTTAGAGGCAAAGTCGAAAGTGTCCAAATAAATTTTTCTGAAGACAACAGATAAAAACTAATTATTATATCTTATTCTTAAGGGTAAGAGGCATGCTAAGACATTATTGATGAGATTTTTTTTTTTTTAAAGCAATGTGTTATGGTTTAATTGGTAGAATTTGTTTCTTAGTGGAGATGCAGTCCCCAACACCTAGGCCAAAGCCTGGTACCGGTCCCTGTCCTCTTAGGAAATGGGCCACACAACACAGCCTGAGCTCTGCATCACCCCCCAACCCGTGACACCCCAGCCCCCAACCCCTGGTCCATGGAAAAATTGTCTTCCATGAAACTGGTCCCTGGAGCCAAAAAGGTTGGGGACTGCTATAATAGAGGATAAAATAATCGTTCATCTTAGGATCAACGAAGAAAATAGAAATATTTAGTAACATTTCCTATAGAAAAAATTTTTACCATTAAAATAATGAAAATTCTGCACATCATATCAACATTTTTAAAATTTAAAAAATACATTATTTAAATTTTAATACTTATTTAGAATAACTAAGATAAAATAGCTGTGTGGCACATTATGCTAATTGGAAGATTCCTATTTCTCTTGTTCACTTGATTTTGGAAAAAAGAGGAAATACTTAATGACACTAAAGGGCTATAAAAATTCAAACAATCGATGCGGATATTTTTCTGCCCTGTTATTTGGAAATTTAATGAAAGGCAACCTCTAATGTCTCTTAATGTCTTTAAGATGTCATGATTTTAGGCTCATAATATTGTCCCTTGCAAAATGGCACTTACCATTTTGAAAATGATGCTTTGTATTTCTTCCTGTATGAAAACTTTCCAGCTTTTAAATATTTATTCAATTAAATTTATAAAATGAGAATACTGATAAATGCAAAATGTTAGTTTTCAAGTGATTGCACATGTTTCACTTCATTTGGTGCTAAAAACTGAGTGAGTATCCAGGGCGGTTATTATCATGCTGAGAAGACAGCTGATCATCTTTAGGGTAGTGATGTTTTAAAAGGAGATCCAGAAGTGGAATTGAGATTTTTTTGTCTAGCTCCTATAGAAGCGAAGCTGGTGCTTGATTTTTTTCCCCAGGGAAGCAAAATAATTTACATTACAGTGGAAACAGAACCTCCCCACCCCCACCCCACCTCAAATGTGACTCAGTGCACCTCCAACAGCTACTTGGCCTTGAATCAGTATGGCAGCAGGGAGCAAAAGAAAGCAGGTTTAATAGAGAGCTGGTCTTAAAGACAATAACTTTTCATCATGAAATATTACATAAATACTACACAGTCTACATAACTGTTGATATAAACAATTTAAATTAATTGGATATAGAAGAAGGAAAGGACAGTTGAACCAATGGGAATAATGTATGAAAAGGCACAGAGGTGAGAAAGAATCTAGTGTGCTATGGGGAAAGTGAAGGATGCTCCGTAGCTGAAAAAGAGGGTGGACAAATTTGGGAAGAAAGGCTTGGATAAGGCTGAAAAGTAGGTAAACTAGTTTTCTGAAAACCCTTGAATGCCATTTAGAGGAGTTTGAATTTCACTTTTAAAAACTTGTTCATGGCTAGTATTGGATTTAGCCTATTAGGAAGAGGAGGGAGGGGACAGAGAGCATGAAGAGGAAGGGGACCAAAGCCAGAAGGTCCCAAGTCCTGTGCCATGTTGACATAGAGAAACTTTCCCTCTCAGCCACAGAAACAGTGCCCTGGCTGAGCTAGAGTAGAGATTATGGGGCTCTGAGGACCCAGCAGATCTTCACACTCCTGCCTGAAGCCTGATTGGACTGCATCACTCGATAAGTTAGGTGTGATTCCATCTGCTATACATAGGAAAGAAAGTGATAGAAGGAGAATTCTGATGTCAACTGCATGACAGAAGCTATATAAAGTCCAGTGTCTGTATAGTCTTTCAAGTATATTTGAGCATACCCAGATGGCTGACTAGAAGCCTCTCAAGCACCCCTCATTCACTTAGAAGAACCAAAATAGTGTGCAATCCCACTTTGAATGCATTATCTAAGAGGGAACACAGAAGTTCAAAAGAAAAGTGACAGGAAACTGTAAAAACTAGGAGGGAGAAGGAAAACAGGCAGCCTGTGTGGCCAGAACTCCCCAATATGTGAGAGAGTATGTGAGTGTTGTTCTGAAGTCCATTTTTCCACTGGGGAATTATATAGCATAGGCCATGGGAGAGCACCTCGATGCTCCCAGGTCCTGAATACAACTTAGGAAGTGGCCAGGAGACTGAGAGAAGAAACTGCTCCAGGGAGGAAGCACACCCTGGGTTGCACTCCCTTCCTGAAAATCAAGTGGCTACAGCAAGACACCATTGTCATTCTTAGCTCAATAGACTGTGCAGTGTTCCTGGGAACCAACAGTGCCAGTCCTAGATGTTAGGAAAACTCAAGTTGCTGTTTGCAGCACCAGGGTGTGAGCAGGGCATAGGTTCCCACAACCAAGACTGAGAAGCAAGCATGGCATAGGCTGCAGCCACTGGCGCTGGAACTAGGCACTGCCCCCAGGACTTCAGCAAGATGAAAGTTTCCAGGAAGGCTTGATCTTGAGCTGGGCAGGGTCTCCTATGGCCTGGGACTGAGTTGTGGACTAGGCACAAACTCCTGGGTCTGACAGAATAGCCATGTCCCCTGCAACAGCTAGGAAAGGGGAGCGAGCCCCACCAGGACTGGGGCATGAGAGGGACCATCACCTGCCAGCTAAGGCTGTGGCCTCTGGGGCCAAACCCACCCTCTCCATGGCAGGACATCAGCACAGTGATGGCTGCCCCTACCCAAGCATTCTGCCAGGTCCTGGAGGATAATCCCATCCCCCCCACCAACCCACAGCTGATGCTGGCACTTGCTGTTCAGGGGCCAGAGCAAAAGCTCGCCCAGTCTAGATCCACCCAGCTTTACCCCTCTCCCAAGACAGAGTGTAAGATCCAGTGTCCTGGGGTTTCCACAACCTAATCCACCATGTGAGACACCCAAGCACTTCTCCTGGGGGATTAAGGTTGGACATAAACACCCAACTGCCACCACCTTAACTGGTTCCTACCTATAAGTGCCACCTACTGGCCTGAAGGATGGCCCACACAGCCCATTGCAACCATTGCCAACATAAGAGCACAGCACTAGGGACCCAAAAGAGCATTTCACCACCACTGCTACCATCTTCACCCATGTGATGCTGGCTGCCCAGGAGCTCTAGAGCAGGTACACTGACACTATAAGCACCACCTGAGAAAGCCACCCAGATGCCCAAGAATTAGCCTGCCTGGAACCTCTAACACAAGTACCAGAATACACTGCCTCAGGGCACAAAGATAGATGTACTTAGCCCACCACTGCTGTCACTGAAACCTGAAAATGGGCCCATTTGGCATTCCAACCCCTAGCACAACTTTACCAAAGCCTCCACTAATAACGGTATACTAACACACTAGTGAAACCACAGATACTGCTAATACTGTTTATATCCAAATAAATCATAAAGAGACTTCACTATGGCATGCACTCGGAAGCAGAGCCAAAGGGCCCTACCCAATTGACATCATAGTCACATCTTTGGGAAAAATTCTCCTCCCAACAAAAGTAAATTCTTAAAGAAGAGACTGTTATACCAGATGAGTAGAAATCAATGTAAAGAGAAAAGAAACATGAAAAAGCAAGGTAATATGTCACCCCTAAAGGAAAACAATTCTCTAGCAATAGATCTTAACAACAACAACAAAAATATTCTCAAAATCCCAGATAAAGAATTCAAACAAGAGACACCTGAAAATGAATACAAATAACCCAGAAGATCAATTCAGGATATGAATGAAAAATTTACCAAGGAGATAGATCTCTTAAAAAAATAAACCCAGAAATTTTGAAACTGAGAAATTCATTGAAGGAATTACAAAATACATTTGAAAGCTTCAACAATAAACTAGAAGCAGAAGAAATAATATCAGAATTTGAAGATCAATCTTTTGAAATGATCCAGTTAGATAAAAATAAAGAAAAAAGAAATGAAAAAGAAGAAACAAAGCCTTTGATATGTTTGGCATTACATAAAGCAACCGAATTTAAAAATTATTGGTATCCCCAAGGGTGAAGGGAGATAAAAAGGTTTAGAAAGCCTATTTAACAAAATAATAGATGAAAATTTCCCAAGTCTAGCAAGAGATTTAGACATCCAGCTACAGGAGTCTTAGCAATCCCTAGTCAAATACAATGCAAAAAAGACTTTGCCACAGCACATTATAATCAGAGTGTCTAAAGTCAAAGTGAAAGAGCATATTCTAAAATCAGCAGATGAAAACTTTTATTCATCTATAACCTGATGGGAAATCCCATCAGGTTAACAGCAGACTTCTCAGCAGACACCTTACAGACCAGAAGAGAATGGATGACATATTCAAAGTGCTAAAAAAAGTTGGTAGTCAAGAATTCTATATCCAGCAAGACTAACTTTCATAAATGAAGAAGAAAGTCTTTCCCAGAAAAGGAAATGCTGAGGGAATTAGTCATCTCTAGACTAGCCCCATAAGAAATGCTCAAGGAAGCCCTAAACATGGAAGTAAAAGGATAACATTCATCATCATGAAAATACACAGAAGTGTAAAACTCACTGGTAAAGCAATCACACAAAGGAGGAAGAGAAATGAATCAAATGGCACCATTATAGAACACTACCAGACCATAATGACACACAGAGAAAAAGAAACAAAGAATGTATAAAACATCTAGAAAACAGTTAGCAATATGACAAGAACAAAACCTCATGTATCAATATTAACCTTGAATGTAAATGGATTAAACGCCCCTCTTAAAAGATACAGATTGACTGAAAGTATATGAAAAAAATCCAACTATATGCTGCTTACAAGAAACTCACCTTATTTGTGAAGACATATGGACTAAAAGTAAAGGGATGGGAAAAGATAATCTATGCAAATGGAAACCAAAAGTGAGCAGAAGTAGCTGTACTTAGATAAAGCAGATATTAAGTTAAAAACAGTAAAAAAAAAAAAATCATTATACAATGATAAAGGGGTCAGTTCAGGAGGAGGATATAACAATTCTAAATATATATGCGCCCAATACTGGAACACCCAGATTCATAAAACAAATATTACTAAACTTACAGAGGGAGATAAACAGCAATACAACAATAGCAAGGGACTTCAACACCCACTACAGCATTAGATAGATCATCCAGACAGAAAATCAACAAAGACTCATTGGACTTAAATTGGAATTTAGACCAAATGAACCTAATAGGCATTTACAAAATGTTCCAACCGACAACTACAGAATATACATACTTTACATAAGTACATGGAACATTCTCCAAGACACATCAAATGTTAGGCCACAAAACAAGTCTCAACAATTTTTTAAAAATCAAAATCATATCAAGTATCTTCTCAGCCCACAATGAAATAAAATTAGAAATCAATACCAAGAGAAACTTCAGAAACTATACAAATACATGGAAAGTAGGCGACATGCTCTAGAACAACAATTTGGTCAATGATGAAATTAAAACAACAATGAAAAAATTTTTTGAAACAAATGAAAATGGAAACACAACATACCAAAACCTGTAGGATACAACAATAGCACTGAGAAGAGGGAATTTTATAACATTAAATGCCTATGTCAAAAAAGTAGAAAAATTACAAATTAAAAATCTAACAATACACCTCTAGGATTTAGAAAAGCAACAACAGACAAAGCCCAAATTAGCAGAAAAAATAAATAATAAAGATCTGAGTAGAATTAAATTAAATAAAGACCAAAAAGCAACATAAAGGATCAATGAAACTAAAAATTGGTTCTTTAAAAAGACCAACAACCTGCTAGACTAGCAAAGAAGAAAGAAGACTCAAATAAACGAAGTCAGAAATTTAAAAGGAGACATTATAGCTGACACCACAGAAATACAAACAATCATCAGAGACTATTATGAACAGCTATATGCTCACAAACTGGAAAACCTAGGGAAAATGGGTAAATTCCTAGAAATATACAACCTACCAAGATTGAATCAAGAAGAAATAGAAAACCTGAACAGAACAGTAACAAGTAGTAAGACTGAATCAATAATAAAAAGTTTCGCAACAAAGAAAAGTCCAGGACCAGATAGATTCACTGCCAAACTCTACCAAACTTGCAAAGAAGAATAACATCAATTCTCCTCAAACTAATCCAAAAAAATTAAGAGGAGAAAAGTCTTCCTAACTCATTCTATGAGGTATTACCCTGATACCAAAAGCAAATAAGGATGGAAGAAGTAAAGAAAACTACAAGCCAATTTCCCTAATGAACATAGATGCAAAAATCCTAAAGAAAAGACTAGCACACTGAACCCAACAGCACATCTAAAAGATAATACACTTTGATTAAGTAGGTTTTATACCAGAGATGCAAGGATGGTTCAACATACACAAATCAATAAATGTGATGGCCAGATGCAGTGGCTCACACCTGTAATCCTAGCACTTTGGGAGGCCAAGATGGGGGGGTCACTTGAGTCCAAGAGTTCAAGACCAGTCTGAGCAACATAGTGAGACCCTATGTCTGTACAAAAATAAAAAATTTGCCAGGCATCTAGTCCCAGCTACTCAAAAGGCTAAGGCATGAGAATCACTTGAGCCCAGGAGTTTGAGATTGTAGTGAGCTATGAGAACACCACTGTAGTCTAACCTGGACAACAGAGTGAGACCCTGTCCCCCTCCTCCCCAAAATGTGGTACATCCCATAAACAGAAAGAAGGATACAAACCATATGATCGTCTCAATAGATGCAGAAAAAGGATTTGATAAAATTCAGTATTCCTTCATAATAAAACCCTCAACAAACTAGGCATATAAAGACATAACTTAAAATAATAAAAGTCATATATAATGAATCCATAGATAACATCATACTAAATGGGTCAAGGTTGAAAGCATTTCCTCTAAGAACTAGAACAAGACAAAGATGTCCACTTTCATCACTCCTATTCAACATAGTACTGGAAGACCTCACCAGAGTAATCAGACAATAGAAAGAAAGAAAAGGTATCTGAATGGAAAAGAGGAAGTGAAATTATCCCTGTTTGCTGATGACCTGACCTTATATCTAGAAAAAATTTTAAAAATCCATGAAAAAAACTCTTAGATTTGATAAATGAATCAATAAAGTTCCAAAAAGTGGGCAAAGGATATGTATAGACACTTGCAAAAGAAGACATGCATATGACAAACAGGTATATGAGAAAATGCTCAACATTACTAATCATCAGAGAAATGCAAATTAAAACCACAGTGAGGTATCATCGTACACTAGTCAGAATGGCTTTTATTTAAAAGACAAAAATAACAGATGTTGGCAAGGATGCAGAGAACAGAGAACTCTCATACACTGTTGGTGGGAATGTAAATTAGTACACTCTTTGGAAAATAGTATGGAGATTTCTCAAAGAACTAAAAATACAACTACCATTTGATCCAGTAAGCTTACTACTGGGTATCTACTCAAAGGAAAATAAATCAATGTATCAAAAAGATACCTGCACTTGAATGTTTATCACAGTGCTATTCACAATAGCAAAGAAATAGAATCAATCCAAGTGTCCATCAATGGAGGAATGGATAAAGAAAATGTGGTATATTTACACAATGGAATATTATTTAGACATGAAAAAGAATGAAATCATGCCTTTTGCAGCAACATGGATAGAACTGGCTGTCATTATCTTAAGCGAAGCATGCCAGGGATAGAAAATCAAATATCACATGTTCTCATGGAAGTAGAGAATGGAATGATAGACAATGGAGACTCAGAAGGGGGTGAGGGGGTGATGAGAAATTAGTTAATGGATATAATGTATGTTATTCAGGTGGTGGAAACCCTAAAAGCCCTGACTTGCCCACTATGCATGTAACAAAATTGCACATGTACCACATACATTTGTACAAATTAAAAAATACCTGCTCATGAAATAATATGCCAAAGAAGTTTTAAGCTTTACAGGAATTCCATGATTTTTTATTTCTTATTACAGTGCTATGAGTTTCAGTTAACTTTGTTAGATCAATGCATCTTGTGCATAACTGGTCACATATGGTTTAAAAGGTTTACTTTGACTCCCTTGTGGGAAGGTTCAACTGGTGATTAGATTAAGCAGCTCAAAGAGTTGAAGGAAAGGGTGAATACTGTGGGTATCAATTTTTATCCCAAGCAAGCAGGACATGTTCTTCATTTAAGTGATGTCTGAGGGTTAGCACCTGTGCTTTGCTTCTGTGCAACACGCACAGAAGGTACTGTTTATGGCCAACAAGGATCAAGGATCATTTAGGGTAGCTGATTGCCCAGAGAGAAATTACACCAAATGAACAAGGCCAGATAAAGGTGCTAACTTTGCTAAGTGCTAATTACATTGGCCTATGTTGTCATAAGTGTCTTACATATATTACTTCATTTAAACCTCACAAGACTCTACAGGGGCACCATTCTCTTCATTTCACAGGTGAGGTGTCTGGGGTCAAAGAAAAATTTAGGCAAATGGCCACCTAAATGCTTCTGAAAGGTCAAAATAAAACAAAATTCCACTTGTTAATTTTATAACCAAATACCATCATTAAGTTTTTGAAAATCAGACTTGAGCATCTCAATGTGAATCTCAGAAAAAAATCATGAAGTGTAATGTGTTTTCCTCCATTTAAGATGCTATTATTGCATTTTAAAAGAAAAATTTGCATTTGAAATAGAATAGTTTGAATTTATGGACCCCGA
The DNA here is from genome assembly GCA_004363605.1 of Indri indri. Classification (NCBI taxonomy): domain Eukaryota; kingdom Metazoa; phylum Chordata; class Mammalia; order Primates; family Indriidae; genus Indri; species Indri indri. Next base: position 22,498 of record RJWJ010004014.1, read on the forward strand.
TGATCAAATCTTACCATGTAGAGTTGGGGGTCTTCATCTTTGAATTCATGCTCCCACTCTCAAATAACGTGACTATCTTAGATTGCTACATTTCAGTGAGAAACACTAGTTGGGACAGGGCCTCAGGCTGCTCTTCTACAAATTTGCCATGAATAAGAGCCAAAATTTAAGACCTGATTCAAATGGCCCAGCTGTCACTGGTGACGACACACTCAGGAGTTGGGACTATCATGTTCCTATAGAAGATTGTTAGTCAAGCTGTGGGAAAAAAAATTGTCAGGGAGGAAGGCAAAAGTTACATTATTTATGACAGTTAAATATATTAATTAAAAATTTTAATTTTTATTAGCCATTTTCATGTTTCTATCCCAGAACTTGTTTTATGAAAATGAAAATGTAGTAGAAAATACATGCCTCTATAATATATAAATTATTTCAGTGAAATGATATAATCACTTCAATCCCAATCTATGCTTTGATATCAGATGTGAATAAGTAGGCAAATTTCTATTTTTTTCCTGATGCAATAGAAACACTAAATGGTATTGACTTGCACAAGATCTGAGTTAGTTACATTACCTGGTATGTAGCAAAATAAGATGCTAAATCCTAAATAAAATATGTTTAAATGTTATCACCTTAGATCTTTTAAGTTCTTAATTTTAACATACTACCTTAGTTGAAACTTTGTATTCAGATACTCCTTCCCTACCTATTGTTCACCCAGATATTTTCCTTTTTGGTTGCTCTTTTCTTTCTCCCCACTGCTAGATGTGCACACTCATTTTTTGGGAAAAATCATACAAATTGCCCAATGCATCAACATTCTAATAATGGTACTGGGAGAAATGCTATCAGTATGCTAGGAGATAATTTATAGTTAATCATTGCTTGCTCTTTTTTCTGGCATTTTTTATCTCAGTGTACACTTACCAGTTTTCCTTTTAAGCCAACTCCAGAAATCTCAAAGTCTTGGACACAATTTAGAATTACCTCTTTGTTGATATGGAATTCTGAAATTTATAGGCAAATACGCTGGAGTAAATAAATGAAGATGCAGAAGACTAATTTGCAGGCGAGGTTTTTGAAAATGTATTTGCAGATAAATTCAGATGAGGTTTCTGAAAAAATTGTTATGGTCTAATATTACATAACTTATGAAGACATAAATTTCATTTTATATTTACATATTTCATACATACAAATTATCTTGAAATCACAATTTTTATTAACCTCTTAAGAGAAAGCACAATGAAAACACCAATCATCATTTTTAAGGCCACATCTAAAACTATTAAATATTTCACTTTGCAAATTTGACCCAGCATTTATTTGAAATTATGTGCCGTTTGTGCACATTCTCTAATTACAAATAGTCTTTTACAAAAAAAGCTCCTCTCTGCACAAGCAATAACAATACGATGAATTCCTAGATTGTTCTTGGTATAAAGAAGTTATTAAATACCTTATCTATGTTACTATTATATCAAATGACATGACATTTATTTGCCAATCATGTAACCACAGGTACCAGAGAAAGAGATATTCTAACAATTGAATGGATTGGAATGAGATTATAGGTTAATCACATAATAATTATATGCTTAATAAGAAATATAAAATGTCTCCATTAACCACAAACTGCAGTACCATTCTATTGCATAGAGTAGAAAACTGGCCCAGGCATCCCAACTCTGCAGACTTTCTGATCAAATGGTGACATATTTGAGCTCAGAGTTTACGGGCATTTGTTTGCAGTATTTTCCAAACTGCTTCAGTTCCTGATTCCACACTGCTATTGTGTGGATCAAACAATCCACAAAAATAGCCTAGGGAATGACTACCCTGGCGCCCAGGTTATGAGTGTGGTCAGTCATTCCACACGCCTTAGGGATGAGCTATCTTTGCCATGATGAGCGATTTCCTTTCAAGTTTTGTAATCCCCGAATACAAAATACTATTATCAATAAAAGTCAAAATAATTAAGGAAATATATATATTTGAAATCTTGCTTAAATAACATTAAAATTAGATTTATCTTTCCTGTCTTTTAAAAAAATATTACTGATTTAGAACAGAAGAAATTTTACAATATAGTTTTAGAATTGTAAATATCTATTACACTCACTTCTTCTATGTGAGCTATAACCAGACATTTAAAATTTTCTTTTGCCACACACTGGATATGCCAGTTTTGTTCTCCTTTTGCGTGGTTCATTACATTATAAAACAACAGGAGGGGGAGAAAAAATAAAAAGCCATTCTGTAAACCTTTTCCTCTTCTTTTTCTTCCAATCTCTCGTTATGTCTTGGAAAATGAGATCATGTGTTGTAAGCAATATGACTCACTTTATGTTAGAAGTCTTGCAATACTTCAGAATATTCTCAACTTTTCGTGAGCAGAGGTATAGCGCATGGAGTGTGGCTAAATCAGTTCCAGTCTCCCGCTCGGCATGAACCTGGGATCCAGACATCTCCCAGATTCCTGGCGCTGAGATCCAGCCCTCGGCTTCCTGCAGACCAAAGGGACATGCTTAGGTTGGGAAATGCCGCCTGGTGCGATTCCAGGGAGAGGGCAATCTCTTTACAGATAACCGAGTTAGAGAGCCTGCCCTCCCGGCCTCTTTTCCCCCCATCCTTTGCTCCTAGGATTTTACGTGTCGTCTGTAAGGGAGTCAAACATGGGTCAGGCAAACAAACCTGTTCTTTCCAGCCACCGTAATCCGATCGCTGGAGCGAAATAAACTCGCAGACCGCAGCCAGACCGCCAGCCTGCGCTGAAAGCAACTTGCAAGTGAGGCTGCAAGAGCCGCCGGGATGCAGATTTTAGTTGGTGGCTAAGCACAGCTACAACACCCCATCCCTGTCCATCCCACCCCCGAAAATGCATGGACGAGGAAGGGAGGATCAGGCGAAAGCCGCCTGTATTTCTGCACGTCGGCGCCCGTTAGAAAACCCTGCAGCTTTGGGAGACGGGAGAGAGAGATGGAAGGGCCGAAGTCACTGTTCCAGGGAGAGGGCAGAGGGGGTCGGTGTTCCTTCTTCCACCTCCACTCCCCTCACCCCAACAGCTGTCCAGCTCTTGGAATTCATTGGCTTCCCCCACCCCGCCTCCCAAATACCACCGCGATCCAGTTTAGCCCCCCGCCCCACCCTCGCTGACCTAATAAGGCCATGCAGTGTGCTGGGGGGACCTATATAAAAGGAGCGGGCTCGCGGGGACTCTTGCGCGACGCTGGGGAAGAGAAGGCAGGAGCCGTCCAGCGCTGAGAAAGACGACCATGGCCAAGGAGTGGGGCTATGCCGATCACAATGGTGAGTGCGGCCGGGTCCAGGACTATGCCGGAGGAGCCCCTGGCATTGCACGGGAAGTGGGCACCTCTAGGGAGTGCAGTGGAAAATGTGGGCGTAGGATAAGAACTAACATTTACCGAGTAGTTTTCAAGTGCCAAATGCTGCCGGTCCGTTTTACCTTCATCTCATTTAGTTCTCCCTAGTATGGAGTTATTTCCCTTGGAGGAAACTGAAGTGCAGAGTTCTGCAACTTGCCTAAGTTGTGCCTCTGACTGAGAAGTCAGACAACCTGAGATCCAGGTTCGATTGGCCCTTAGAGAGTTGTCTGTGATACTGGGCAGGTACTTAACCTCAGCTTGGTGTTTGTGTAGGAATCTCTGCCTAACCCATGGGAAAAGGAATATGAGTGTGCTCTGAAAACCACAAGGTGATGCACAAATGTATGTGGTCAATGTTATTTTATTTCAACTGTATGATAGAAGGTGGCATTGGTAAAAAATGTGATGAAATCCATTTCAAAAATAAGCCTTTGCGTAAGCAGAGCTAATACACTGAGTTAAATATAGTCTGTAGGTACACTATTAACACAGCTATGAACAGGTCTTAAAAGCTGTCTCGTGTTGCTCAACCTGAAACCCAAGGCTTTTTTGTAATCACTGTCTAGGCTCTGTGTATTTTGCTGGTTCCATCAATTAGAAAGGCCTTGGGTTGTGCCACCAAATAAATAAATTTCTCAACTTTATTAACTAGGTCCTGACCACTGGCATGAACTTTACCCAAATGCCAAAGGGGACAAACAGTCACCCATTGAGCTGCATACTAAAGACATCAGGCATGACCCTTCTCTGCAGCCATGGTCAGCAGCTTATGACGGCGGCTCTGCCAAGACCATCCTGAACAACGGGAAGACCTGCAGAGTTGTGTTTGATGATACTTATGACAGGTCAAGTAAGTATGATACACAGATAGAGACACATGGATGTTTTCAACCTCCATATTGGCAAAATGTGATTTATGACATAGTAACAGAATTTATGAGAAGAGGGAGAGCTTCAGCTCTGAAAATGAAGATGATATTTGGCTTTGCTTTAGTTGTGAAGAATTATATTTGTGCATTGAAGAGGAATGTCTCACCCTCCAACCTTGGTCACTTTGTTGCTGCAAAATGGCCCCATGCCCAGGCTAAAAGTTGGCAAGCTCCATTACTGAAATGGAGCTTGATAGGACAATGATGGTAATAAATCCAAGTGAGTATTCTTCAGACTCTGATGGTTCGCAGCTGAGAGTTCTTGGGCTTCTTGACTATGGTTGGGAGAGCAAGGCTTCCACTCCAAAGTGTGTAAATTCCATTCTACAAAGCAACACATGTAACAAAAAACCAAAATAGGCACTTTGTTCCCCTGGTGCCTGGGAGAAGGCCAATCCAAGGGATAGAATAGGGCCATTGTATGAATCCAGATGACTTGCCTTCAGTGCTTCAGTGGGGTTCTGATTAATCCTTTTGGTGAATGTTTTTGAATGATCTGAAAATTTCTTCTTGAGTAGTATTTGTGTGTATGTGAAACTGGAAAATCACATGTTAAAAAAAAATCTCCTTATTTCACCTACACTAGTAAACAAATCAGTGAAAAAAAAAGAAGGCTAATTAAAAATAATTTATTGCACTATAAATGATGTAAGAAAGAATATTCCTTTAATATTTTGGCATTTTATGTACAATACAATTTCTTATAACCACTTTTGTAATAAAATTAATATTATACTCACTGATATACATAAATGAACATTCTTAATGATGTAATAATATGTATTAATAGAGTCATAATTCCTACCTACTAGGAGGTTCCAAGTGATAGAAATTTACATTTTCTTAAATGATGATTTCATGTTGTTACCTTTTCCTTTTTCCCCCTTCTCCTTTCTTCAAGTTCCATTTTGAAGGCAAAATAATGAAATTAAATAATATCTATTAGGTTGAATCACATGGAAATACCGTTTTTATGACCAAAATCCCTGAATATTGACAATTTCATATGGTTAATTCTAATAAGTTGAAATCGTATGTCCAGATAATAACTGTTCTGAGTGGTTTGGACAGGAAAAATGCAATGAATCAAACTACTTCGTTCCTATATGACCAAGCTCATACAGGCCTAGCATTATCATTTTAGGTGTACATTATGGCTTTCTCTGTGTCACATAGTGCAGCCAATCTTTCTAAAATAGCTAAGCTCTGATTTTTATTTTGATTTAACTTATATTGCTAAATCTTGATTTTAGGGTTTTTACAGAGTTTCCAATATCCTTTGGAAGATATTTGAATATCTAAATCACTCCCCAAGATGAATGAATTAAAACCAGATTAAGTGGCAGGTTGAGATATTTATTCAACAAGCCTAAATAAATGGGGGCAGGTGTGGGGGAAGCAAAAAAAAAAAAAATTAAAAAGCCCAAATTAATTGTACTGAGAATTACCTGGTTTAGCTTCCCACATTGACTGATTTCCTGGGAAAGTTCTGAAGTTTCCATTTCATCTCATTTGAATAGATATGATCTAAATTAGACATGGATGAAAGTTCTTGCTTGTTGTCTTAAAGAAAAGTGTAGTTGGAAGTAAGACATGGAGAAGGAGTTCACATTTGCTCAATGAGCAGGCACTGTGATGAAAAATTTAAGGTACTTAATCTCAGTTAATCCTCACAGCAGCTCTGAAAGTTTGGTTTTATTATCACCTTCTTAGAGATGCAAAAACGGGTTCAGAGAAGTTTAGCAACTTGCCTGAGCTCACACAACCAGTAAGGGGTGAAGCCAGGATTGGAACCTTAATCTGTCTGGCTCTCAGTCCTCCAATTCTTCCCACTTTGCTACACTACTGACATATTCTTTGTGTCTATGCATCCTAACTGTCCGTCTGTTGTTTTTTATTTTCATTAATGTCAAAAGTGACATTTCAAAAATAATGCAACAAGCAAACAAAATATGAAAGAAAAGAAAGATCATTTATTTTGATATATCCCAAGACTTCATTTTGTGTGGAGTCTAGTGTGTCATCAAGCCTTGGCTATATGAGCCCTTCTTTAAAGTAGGGCTTTGTAAAAGAAGTGTGAATTCACTGTTTACCTAACTTTTCCAAATCACAGTGCTGAGAGGTGGTCCTCTCCCTGGACCCTACCGACTTCGCCAGTTTCATCTCCACTGGGGGTCCTCGGATGACCACGGCTCTGAGCACAGTGTGGATGGAGTCAAGTACGCAGCAGAGGTAAGAAGAGGTGCTGTAATCCACTCCGGGTCTCACGCAGCGAAAACTGAAAAATCAAAAGTAACAACTGCAGCAACAAAACATCATTCGCTGCTTCTGCTTCAAGACCGTAGTTGTGAAAAGAGCTGTAGTAGCTTAAGCATAAACCAAAGCTGCTAAACATTCTAGGCTAGACAGTTATGAGGGGATAGGTGAGTTAGCATCATGCATGAAGATTTCCAAGGTGAGGTTAAGAAATTGGATAGCTGCTTAATATGAAAAAGGCCAGGGTCCTTAATGAAATGGGAAATAGAAAGATAGCTAACACGCATTAAATGCTTACATGTATTAACCCATTTAATCCTCTCAGCAACCCTATGAGCTAGGTTGCAGATGAGGAAACAGAGGCACAAAAAAGTCACATAACAAGGTCACACAGCTGATGAGTGCTCTACCTTATGCAGATTGGCTTCAAAGTTCACCATCTTATCCAGCACCCTATGTTGCCTCTTTTATAAGAATGCAGTGCTTTAAAAATAGCATTTAGAAATTCTGACTAATGCCCATGTTCCAATCGCTTAAAGGTGTGCATATATATTTATATATGCATGTGTGTGTGTATATGGATAGATACAGATATGCACATACAATTTAATATGAACAAATACTGCTCTCTGTCTCAGTTAACTCATTAAAAAAAAAACAACACGATTTGTAGCCCAGATTAAGGCATCAAACTACAAAGGAATAAACCAGGCCTCTGACATGTTCTGTTTAAAAAGCCAAGCCTGTAAATGGCGACAGTTGTTCTGGATGTGAAGATCCATTCATTTTTCTCACCTCACTCATTTTCAGGGGCAGGCTCTGGTTAACACAGAGGCTGTGGGAGGAACCTGGAAGCATACTGTGGGCAGTTTTTTTAAGTGGAAACATTAGCCAGCATAATTTTTGGTTAACATAACTCTTGGAAACTCAAAGTACTTAACTATGATCATTCCGTTTCTCTACAGCCAATCTTGAGAGCCAGTGGCAGGATAAATGAAGCATTGAGAATGCCCCCTAGATATCTTCTGCCACAAATGGGGAAAATTTGGCATATTTCTTACAGATGTAGGCAAGGTTTTCAGTTTGACCTTTGCACATGGGATTATCTCACACTTTTGATCTTGAATAAACTATTTTTTTGACTGCCGCAAACTATTATATTCTCTTGCCATTCTGTGTAAGTCAGCATGGGAAATCTGATTAACTTAACTGGTGCCCATGTTCTAAATTAAGATAAGGTTGCTGCCAGGTTCTAGAGCCCTGGATGCTAAAAAGAGGTAGATACTTTTATATGCTTTTTATTTGAACCATTAAGAATGTTGCCAACATATTGCACATTAATATTTAACATTTTATCAACTTCTATGAGAGTGTTTAGAAACCTGAGATTGAACAATTATTGGGTTTATTGTGGATAATTTTTATGCTTATTTTCTTATTCCAAGAATTTACCTCCTAACCTGTCTTCTGTGGTTTCAGCTTCATTTGGTTCACTGGAATCCAAAGTATAACACTTTTAAAGAGGCTCTGAAGCAGCCTGATGGAATCGCTGTGGTTGGTGTATTTCTGAAGGTAAGGTAAAAATTGATCACATGCTTTCTTTCAAAATCGAGCTCCTTATCAATGCTTAGGATAATCTGAGTTTGTTCCCCTCCTTTCGCTGTCCTCCCTTGCTATTTTATTACATTTTATTATTCATTCGACTATCAAGATGTTTCTGCTAAGATCAGCTTGAAATGTTTTGCTTTCCTCTAAAAGTGTACTTTTTGCCCCACTCCAGTACCTCTAGCACTTCTAAATTTTCTCAGGATGTGGGGTATGTATATGCGTGTGCATGTGTGTGTGTGTGTGCGCGCATGTGTGTAGGGGCTTAGGAAAAGAGCCTTCAAGTAGCTTTTTACGGTGAATGGTGAAGGCAAGGGTGTTCATTTTCCTTTCTCACCGCTCCATTTCAATTGCACTGGAAACCAGAAAGCCAATGTTGGGAACCGCTGTGATGCCAAGTCCCTGGCTGGACATCCCTTCGGCTTGAGGTGGCCACTACTCACATGATCCCAGGCTAAGATAGCACATGGAATGTGTGTGTTGTTGAGCCAGCCTTGGTTTAAAGAGGACTTAGTGTCATTAACACATGAATTTAGTAGTAACATAATCTAGATTTTAAGCCAGAGGTGAAAATCTGGCTTCTTTCTTTTTGAATGACCTACTTTGTTTTAGGCTCTGAATTCATTGGGTCATTTTCAGTGCCTGAACACAGCACAACAGGAGGCAGAGCGGCTCTGAGAGGAAAGACAATGAGTTTAGTTTGGCATACATAGAGTCCATTCTGGTTTTAAAAAAAAAAAGTGGAATGACTGTAGAGAAGGTCAAGGACATTGAAGTAGATCAACATGTAATTTTGTGGTTCTGTGCTTCTGAGGCCTGGAGTCCAAATTTAGATCAGAAAATATATACTCTAAAATCTAGGGGGAAAATAAACTCATGTTTTTGCTTAGTACAAGATATTCTGGCAGATTTATAAACACTAGTTGCAGATGACTGGATCAAAATCAGTTTTTAAGACAATCCTAAATTATGGAGAAGGAAAAAATATCATATTTGGATTTCTGTTTTCTTACAGATAGGACGTGAGAAAGGCGAGTTCCAGATTTTCCTAGATGCATTGGACAAAATTAAGACAAAGGTAAAAAAAAAAAAGTCATTGTCCCTCCTAACACATAAAGTAGAGCATGCCATTTTCTTTTCACATTCTCAAGTATATTTTTTCACCTAAAATCTGTTACTAAGTTTGATGGATATGCGAAGCATACATAAAAAAATACAGCAGCATTTGCTATATTTGTATGGTTTATAGTTTTTAGAGCAGTTTCACATTTATTGCTTTAGTTAAGGGTCACAGTCAGCCAGTCAGATAACTACTTTCTCAGTGAAGTGAGTGAGAGTCAGAGAAGTTGAATGGTCACCCCTTCCTCCCGCCAACACAAACACACACATACACACACACCCTACATGGATGCATGCACACAATCGTGGAGCTATTAAATGTCAGCCAGGGCTGGTCTTTTGAGTCCTGGTGTTGCCTTTATCGAAAGCGTCTATGTTTTAAATCTTAACAGTAGACTCTTCTAATTAACAGACACATTTAAATTGTCTTTTGGGACTGCTCTAATCAAATGCTATTAAGTTTTACCAATAAAGAAAGTATTACAAGTATTACATTTAATTAAAATGCAGCCTGATTTTTTTTTTTTTTTATCATCAAGAACCAAAACATTAACTTACATAGGAAATGATTCTGTTACATTTCAGGTATCAGTTTTTCCTTTTTCTTGAGAAGTGACAGAATTATAACTCTACCAACAGTTAAAACAATAAGGAATGGGGTGGGGGGCAGGGCTCCCGCCTGTAATCCTAGCACACTGGGAGGCTGAGGCAGGAGGATCGCTTGAGCTCAGGAGTTCGAGACCAGCCTGAGCAAGAGCGAGACCCATCTCTACTAAAAATAGAAAAATTATCGGGGCATCCTGGTGCATGCCTGTAGTCCCAGCTACTCGGGAGGCTGAGGCAGGAGGATAGCTTGAGCCCAGGGGTTGGAGGTTGTGGTGAGCTATGATGATGCCCCAGCACTCTACCCAGGGCGACAGAGCAAGACTCTGTCTCAAAACAAAAACAAAAACAAAATAAGGAATAAAATATTACAGTGATTGTGCCAGATAAAGTCATAACAGGCAAACTGGCTTTCTCCCTTTGCCTTTATTTCTGAAAGGCCTGTACTTTGTTTAAAAGTTCTATTCTATTGCATTGGAAATCCATTCTCACAAATAAAATGGTGACAGCCTTGGGGTGAACGTGTGCATGGTCCGCTCACAGCGCCTGCGCCCCGCTTTCTCCCAGGGCAAGGATGCGCCCTTCACGCACTTCGACCCATCCTGCCTGTTCCCCGCCTGCCGGGACTACTGGACCTACCAAGGCTCCTTCACCACGCCGCCCTGCGAGGAGTGCATCGTGTGGCTGCTGCTGAAAGAGCCCATCACAGTGAGCTCTGACCAGGTGAGTGGCAGCCACAGAGCGTTGCGAACACACGGCTTACATTGACTGCTGTCTGGCTATGTAAGCTGTAGATGCTAAATAGAAAATACATGGTTACCAAATGGATGTCTACCCAACAACTCTAGACTAGAGATTTCATAGTTCGCCCTGGTTAGTTACAATCAGCCTGTTCAACATTCTAAACCTTGGCTTCCAAAGAGTACCAGGATAAATGCAAATCATTTAAAAGTGGTTGTGATACTGAACACACGACTGAGTTTATGTTCCATAAACACTTAAAGATTTAGGTTAATATGAGCGAATCTTTGTTAATTTGGACATCCCCCAAATACTGAACACTGGTAAGGAGATGGGCTGGTAAATACAGACCTGGGGAGGATGCTAATGGAAGGGGTTAACATCCTTGAGAACTGTATATTATTTCTCCAGTTTTACAGATAAAGAAATCGAGGCTCAGAAAGGTTAAATAATTTGCCCGTGATCACACAGCCAAGTGTAGAATCTGAATCCCAGTTCTGGTCAGTCTGTTTGCGTCCAATACTTCCTGGCCTTTCTTCTCAGGCCTCCCTCTTATGGTTCATCTGTCCTAGAAGTGTTTATTAAAAAGACTTCCGAGGAAAAGCTATTTGGGAGAAAATAAGTGGGAACAACATGGACAAGAACAATTAAAACAATTGAACAACACAGGGACTCACAACCTGGAATATGAATGTCTACTCTAATAGTAAAATCCACTTACCAGAATGTCTCCCTTGCTGAAGACAGTAGCTTTCACGGTTCTGCCAGTTGTGGACCCAAGTATATATAGGCATTTTTATCAAAAGATCAGATCTAACAATCTTGTTTATTGGTATAAATATTTTGAAAGAAGAATGACATTTTCTCAAGGAGAAATGCTAAAAATATAACATAGAAAAGTAGTGTTACTGATGAGAATTTTCTTACTCTAAGAAAAAGGATCCGTTTAGAATTTAAAATGTAGCACGAGTTTCATTTCTTTCTGCTCTTTTAAAATAATTAATTCCATAAACTTATAAATGAAAGCCTATTAAATTTATTTAGACTGTTAATATTGTCATTCCCTTCTACATAAAGCGTATACTTTACATTGACCCCACAAATCCAAATAATTGTTTCAGAATTCAGGAGAAGAAAGTTTTGACCAGAGGGCATGGTGATCCTATATGAAATGAAGAAAAGAGCTTTTACAAAGAAAGAAAAAATTTATATTACTGAGGAATGGGTAGCTAAATAACTCTGAACTGAACACTGTAGACAGGTTTTGTGTTTGCTTGTTTTGTTTAAAAAGCCAGTGATTTCTAACTCTTTGTTGCCTAGTGTGTCCCCTTGGTCGAAAGGTCTTGCTAACAACCCGCCCCTGCCTGCCCTTTGCAGATAGCCAAGCTGCGGAGCCTCCTCTCCAGTGCCGAGAACGAGCCCCCGGTGCCGCTTGTGAGAAACTGGCGCCCTCCACAGCCTATCAAGGGGAGGGTGGTGAGAGCCTCCTTCAAATGAAGCCTCTGGATCATGCCCTCTTCAGGAAAGGAAGCCTGCCATTGCAGAGCTTGGTTCCTTGCCTCCTTCTGGTGCTCCTTACTCCAAGTAGATTTCATTTTCTACGCTGAGCAATGAATGTGAGAGATGCAGTCACCAAGAAACCAACGTTACTTTTGGCAAGACCTAATATGAAAGTATAAATTTCACATTTGACCTTTCTAATAATCATCTTTCCTATAAAAGTAGTATAGTAAGGTTTCAAAGAAGAAACAGAGATGGAAAAGTAAAGATACAGGAAAATGGCTATTGGACACCATTTCCCTGTCATCTTAAATTTCATAGAACTTTAGTTTTCCTATTTTCACATTATTAGTTGTCCATCTAAAGAAGTAATGAGCAATTTTGTATGTAACAGAGCTTTATGAAGATCATATAACAATTAAACATAAGCCAGAAATTGAAATGGCTATGGACTCCAAGAATTGAGATGATAATGTGTTTTAACTCTTAAATAACACCAAGAAATCCATCATTTATTGAAATTTGAGCTAGGATTACTTGGCTTTAGGCAGGATTACTTGCTTTTGAAAGGAAAAGAAAACACAATAAGACCAGCAGTTTTCAAAATTTTGATCCAGTATTTGAATTTCTTTTCCACAAAAGTGGTTGACTTTATCTGAGTATTTTTCTTTACCTGAAAGAGGGCCATTTATTTTTAATTTCACTACTTTTATCTTTGCATGACTATTAAAATAAGACTGTCTCTGATATCTTTCTAATTTGAGGCAGGAATGAATGATTCCTAGAACTCAAAGGAATGAATGATGACACTTGAAGTAAAAGCAGTTGTGCTGATCACCAAAACCAATAAAGATATGAACGCAAAGTGTTGGTGTTGTGTTTTTTTTAATGAAGAAGCTTTATAAATGATAAAAATGAAGTGTAACTGAGAAAGGCAAACTCTGTAAGTTTGTTTTATAGTGGTAAAGGATTCAGGTTCTGAGTTTGGATCCTACATTCCTCAAGGAGGAGCTAAGGCAATTAGTGAGAGCCTTCTGAGGAAACTGCAGACAAGAAGAGGAGTGTGTGGCCATACGTCTGAGAGTGTGAAATAGTTTCCAGCAGCCTCAAAGTCGGTTCAGGATTCGGGGGTTTAGATTAGTGCAGTGGGGTCTACTTAGGGGCATGAAATCAAGTCAGACTATAGCTTTTAAGTCCTCATTTGTATTTAACGTGCCTCAGAATGATTCGGCGCTAACTACTGCAAAAGTCTGTATATTTATTCCTTTAAGGCATTTAATATTTTTAGACATAAAGTCTAATTTTGCAGTTAGTGGTTTTGACACATCTTTAATTGCTTCACTGGCTAATATGTTAACCTACTTTAGAAAATGACAGCAGTGAGTTCATTATTCTAAGGAATGAATATGGTATTGGATCAGGAGAGTCCTGAGATGCCGGAAATCAAGTCATGTGACAGAGTCCTGTGAGGCTAAAGTTATTTAATAGATTACCACTTGGGTGAAGTAAAACTGGGTTGGTCAGTATGAACTGGATGTGTTAATTAAATCCCTTGAAATTAGGAGGTATGGAGCTTTCATCATTAGTGGTAGAACACAGCTGATTCTCTCAGGGTTCTTAGTAATGCTTAGAGCATTGTAAAAAACATATCAGCATTCGCTCTATGTAGGAGAGGAATATAGGACTTCATCCCAGCTACAAATGGTCCTTATTCCAGTAGAATAAGGCTGGAACTGTTTGGATGGAAAATGCCTGATCAAAGGAGGCATCTCCGTAGACCACAAGCTCCATGAGAGTGCAGATATGATGAGTCTTGCATACTGACATTCACCTTATTGCCTAATTCTGTGTCTGGCCCATAAGCACTCAATAAATATTTGGTGAATAAATGATATCGTGAGCATAGATGAATCCAGGAAAAATACTCGTCTTCTTGAACAACGCATTACATGGTTAATATTAATACTGCTAATATTAATATTGCTCATCTTACTTAGTCTAGATCTCCTTGGAAAATGATCTCTTTACCTTCAGATAGGAGATTTCTGGTGGAATATTGCCACCTCATGTCTGAGTCATTGCCGGTGCTCACAATTATCACCCAACTTAAAATTTCCTCCCTTCTTCTCCCTGTGCTCAAAGTGTTGTGTTATTATAACTGTCCATTAGAATACTGAGGACATACCGAGTCCTTATTCAGCCAAGGGATCCATTCCCTGATCATGCACAGGCCCCCAAATAATTGCCCTTCCGGCATACACAGTGTACAAAGTGGCATGGCCAGGAACTGCTGTGTGACAAAATTTCGGCATCTGCCAACTATTGTTTTTTAAGATATAATCATTTCAGTTATTTAAAAATTTTAAAATAGGGTAGAAACTAATTTGAACTAGTATTTCATAATATTCACATGATCATATTCTTAAAAGCCTATGAATGGGGCAGCATCAAAAAGAATTTACTGACCATATGTTAGGTTTTGAAGCTGCCAATATATTATAATCCCGGCCCTTTAGATGGGCAGACAGCATACATTTATGAAAAGGCAAATAACTTCAGGAGTACTGATTGAAAATTCTTTAAAATATATAATCAGTAAATATTTATGTAGATGAATGGGAAGGATTCTACATAGAACATGGAAAACTGAAGCTTTCAATGTCTAAATGCAATCATTTATATAATTAAATGAATATGGTCGGAATTGATCAGCTATAAATAAGCTTGGGCATGTCAAAAATTAATATGCCAATTATTAAAGTAAGAATTGGCATAAATAAAATTCTAAAAGAAATACATATGGTATAAACCACATCAAAGACCGCACATAAAGAAAATTAATTAGATTCCAGTTTCTCTTCTAATACCTTCTTATTTGATATTAAAGAACTCTGGATATGAGTAAAATATATTGTTGGCAGAGGAAGAATGAATGAGAAGAGATAATAAAAAAAGAATGATAACCGTGAATGTCAGATTTTTAAAATTTCAGATTTAATGTATGAAGTTTAATGATTTTTAAAAACTACCCGTAAGGTAGTGCTATACTTAAAGGCTTAAAATGCAAATGAGAAGGCAAAATCATGTTTGCATGTTATTTTCATTGCGGTCACTAGATGGCAGCAAAATATTTTAAAATTTCATGTAATTCACTAAATGGCAGTGAAATAATTACAAAAATGACTATGAAATTAAAAGCCATGCTGTGTTTTACTCATGTTAACTGCAGGGCAATGAGGCTTTTTTTTAAAGTTTGAACCAAAACACTATTTCCTTTTTCCAAATGTTTACTATTAGCCATTAAAATCTACCTACAAAAGAAAAGATAGTGAAGGATTCTTGCATATTTTTGAGAATCTTAATAGCCAAAAAATGAGGCCCAATGGACAAAAGAATAGTAGTTATTGAACTAAAACCTAAATAAATGGGAGACAGATTTTAAAGCCCCCTTCAGTATTCAGGAGAACTGAGTTCAAGTCACATTTGTGGGCTATGTGGTCTCGGGCAAGTTAATTTCTCTGTGCTTCGGTCTCCTCATCTGGAAATAGGAATGATAATATTAATAGTACCTGCCTACAGGGTTATTTTAAGAATAAAATAAGTTAATACCTATAAACAACTTAGAATAGTCATTCTGACATAACGCTCAAGAGGCATTAACTATTATCTTTTATACAATTTTACTTCAACCAAGAAAAACTCTAATGGCTTGTTCAATACCTAAAATCATGTTTCTTTCTTTATGTATCTATTAGTAACATCATGACTTCACATCTCACCAATTCAGATAATACTAAAAGAGTTACTATTATGGGCTCACGTGTGCTTGTTATTGTGGGAAAATGGTATTTAAGAACAACAATGCCAATTCTTGTCCCATATATGTAGCAGGAAAAACAAGGTGTGTCCACATGAGAAACCAGCATTGATAGAAGAGACAATTCAGAGAACCAGAGAATTTTTCTGAGGAAGCAGGAAGCTTTTGCTCCAGGAGCTCTGCGCCTTACCTGAGTGGTGCACAATTAGCAAAACATCCAAAAAATAAAACAGAGGAGAAGTGGGAGAACCATAATGTTCATTTTGTTCAACGTTGACTTTCAACTGTTTGCAAGACAAGGTCACTTGGAGTGCTGCATGAAGTGGAAAATCTATCTTAATAGTAAATACAGCAATTTTCCTGCCATGAAATTAATTTTGGACTTGTCTGGGCCTGCCATAAAATCAGAATCCTAAACGAGATGCACAAGTCACACCTGGGAGAACAGCTTATACTTCTGGGGTGATTCCACTCCAATTGAACAGAAGGAGATAAACCAGTCTAGGCATAAAATCCAGGACTGAGGGACTGACTAGCGAGTTAATGAATTACTCTAGGTGTGAAGGTGTTTAGTAGGTGCAGCCACTTGACAACGTCGCCAGGTAGATAATCACAGGTGATCAGCAGGAGTAAGAGTGAGTCTAGTGGTGTGGTCACAGGGGAACACGTGCACTGCAGCAGCATAAAACCCAGTGATTTAAAAGCTAATTTTAGTCAGGTTAGAGTCGGCTTTGCGCCGTAAACAGGGAATCAGATCTCTCTTGTATTGAAATCATTTTCAGGTAGATGAGCCTGGAATCCCAGGGAAAATATTGTGGCCATTAAATATCAAATATTCTCTGTTCTAACATGTCCATAAATTTCGATCAAACTCATTCAACTCATTTTAAATTTGGATGGTTCCAAATACATTTGTTCAAGGGAAGTCATTCCCTGAAGGGCACCTGACTCGCAGGAAAGCATAATACAAATGGGAGTGTTTGAAAACACTAGTCTCATAGAATTCACACTTCTGCTCCTCTGTGTGGTCGGTTTAGAGCAGGACCTAAGGCAGTCACAAGGGGCCCCTGGATGGATCAGGACCCCAAAGAGGGGGCCCCACAAGGGTAGGAAGACTGTACAGGCCAAGCAGAGCAGGTTAAGGGCAGGGCCCAGTGCTGGCAAGAACTGAGAACTAAGAAAGCTGCCCTTCAGTAAATACACAGTGGCTCAGGTTCTTGCACTGGGAACTAATATAGGAGTAACAAGAACACTTTTAAATTCTGTCTGTAATGTAAGGTGATGTGTGTGTGTGTGTGTGTGTGTGTGTGTGAGAGAGAGAGAGAGAGAGAGAGAGAGAGAGAGAGGGTAGGAGTTAAGAGCGTAAAACTTGCAGTAAATGAAAGTTGATTTTCATCCCATTTCTGCCATTAATCACTTATTGCCTATGGAAGATTAAAGTCTCAAAGGCTCACTTTCTTCATTTTTATAATGAGGATAACAGTATTTACCTAAGCCGTTGTAACACTTAAATAAGAAACATTGTAAGCCTTATTTAAAATAGCTGTTTTAGAATTTTATCTGTTTCTGTTTGGTTTTATTTATGGCATGTGAGTGGGTGAGGAAGAGTATGTGTGAGAGAGAGAACAGTAGTGGCTTCAGTAAGGACTTCATCTGTCTCGTTACACTACTGAGGCTCCAGCACCTGACACAGTGTCTGGAACCTAGTCGGAGTTCAAAGATATTTGTTGAACGGATGGAGGAATGGATGGGCAATTAGATAGGTGGATGGAGGGATGGACAGATGGATGGTGCAATGCAACTCCTAAAATACTAGGTCCATGAGCTGTCGGGAACTGTGTCCTCATCCCGGGAAGGTCAGAGACTGGCATCTCAATGAGTTCTTAGTGGAATGTACAGATATTTATTGCTTCAATCCAGGCTTAAGAGAACGTGCACGGAAGAAGAGAAACGGCTTTACATATATCTGTATCTTATCATTTGCAAATTTAAATTTTAAAAACTAATTTCTCTTGGTAACAGAAGAAACATGTTTTAGGAGATATAAAAGAGGATCCTCTACCCGTGTATTTTTCTCTTTTATCACCCGTGCTCCTCATGTGCCAGTTGAAGTGGTAGATTGGCAATGAGCCTGTGGCATTAGCTCTGATGATACTAACTGGCATGACTCATGCTGGTGCTTAAACTTTCCCACTCTTTCTTTTTTGTAAGCTTGTCCTAATTTTTTCATTAGTGACTTTAGTTCCCCATTTCGTTCAGTTTTAAGTGAAGATACTTACAGCAATTCTGCATATGTAAAAAAGATTCCCTTCCCTAACTCAAATGCTTGTTTCATAGTTAGAGATTAGCAAAGTATGATACTTTTGAAAATTCAATAAGCGTCTCTACCTCACGCATTCTGCTCCACTCCAGCCATATGGATGGTAAATTCAGGTAAATTTCCCACCCTTCGCAAACAACACAGACATATGTACCATATATATGTTCAGATACTTAAAAGTACCACCTTGAGCTTACTTTATAATATAGCCGAGAAGTTTTTGAAAAAAAACTTTACCTCAGACAGTAAATTACTACAACTCTGGGTCAATTTTGGTGGCAGTGGGGTGGAGTGTGGGGGGTGGGATCGTGCTTTGTGGCTCAACTCATAACTTGTTATGTAAATCTTTGGCAGCCTAGTATAAATATTTCTTATTTAAAAGAGTATTTTAATGCAATTTCATCCAAGAAGATCTAATTTCCTCCTTTTAATTTGTTTTCTCTAACGAAGGGCCTGTTGTCAAGATTGAGAGGTGTATTAGGTCTTGTGTCCTTGGGAGCTTAATTGATATGAAACATTGATTAGGCCCCGAGAGGGTTAGAGAGTTTCCAAGGAATTATGAGATAACCACAAGGCATAAAGAAGAAAGTTTACAACTAGAGGGTGGTGCTTTTAGCTGTGCAAAAGCATTGACTGTTTGATATGTAATTTTAAAAGTATACACAGATGACTAAAAAACTCCTTCTTTTTGAAAAGATTTCATGCTTTTCAAAAGTGTTTATGCATCAGGTACAGAACAGATAAAAGTAGGTCAAGGAACTACCTACCTAAAAGCATCAAGGAGAAGGAAAAAAACGGAAAGAAAAGGGCAACTTCCAAACATTGCTCAAGAGAAATTGTACTAAACACAGCTGTGGCTACTCAAGGAAAGGGCTTATCGGGCATGAGCACAGTGCCCAACACACTGGGCATGAGAAACATGTTGAATGGTGATACCAGTGCCATAGGAAAGAAGCAACAGATAGCAGAACCAAGGGTATAGGCAACCTGCAAAACATGGCTCCAGGTCACCTGGGCTTCTGGGCCAGCAATGAACTCTAGACTCTTTTGGATGACATAAGGCCCCTGGGGCACAGTTCTTATGCATGATCCCCCAATATAGGATTTCTTAAAGGTAAATTATGTATACACATTATTGTATTATTATGTATGTATTACAAAATTTAAACAAAGTAGAAAATTTTAGAGGGTGAAAAAAATTAACCATAAATAGAAATTCTAGTATTTTCTTCCTGCCAGGGAGCAGCTTATCATGTGCACCCCTGAAGCGTGTGCAGGGCCTTGGGGAGACAGCTGGTGGAGGGTCTCACGCTAATAAAACCAGGCCACACGGTCTCCTGCCAGCTGGTCTGCTTAGCTCCGTCCTGTGGTTTCTCACCACACAGGTCCATGGTTTCATTCACGGTCTCACCAAGTGGGGACCACTTGAGAGTACAGATGGAAGAGAATAATTCTATCACAAATCCTAGAAAAAGAGCGCAAAGAAGCCTCTGCTGTGAATTGTGAGAAGTGTGGCACACAGTTTTGACTGACGGGTTTTGACCTTGGATTGGGTGGTTTTTTTGAATTTGGTTAAAACTCCCTTAGCTTGGTCAAAGATGACAAAAGAAAAAAAAAAAGGAAAAGAAGAAGAAAGAAAATAATAGCATTCCATCATGTCATAGATAGGTCAAGGGACATTCGGTATATTATTATTCCTTCTGCCCATTAAAATATTAAAATGATACCCTCATAATACCCTGAAATAAAAAATAAAATAATTATGACATGGTCTCAAAAGAAAAACAAACAAAATATTAAAATGACATTCATTTATTCATTCAAATATGTATTATCTTCCAGCCACTGTGTTCAGGTGGAAGAGAGAAAGAGGCATGGAGAGAGATACTAAGAGAAGCACAGATATTTTTGTATAGAATAATTTTGAAAATTTTATGTGAAGTGGTAAAAACACACAAAACTATAATATGAAGCAAAGAAGTGTAAAGAAAATGCCATGGAAGTTCAAAGTCAGGAGCAATTTTCTTAGGTTACATACTACTTCTATTTCTCCAAATCCTAATTTTGAGCAGTCCAAAATTTTCAAGACTTGTTTTCATGCACAAAATATATTTCCTTTCTCCTTTAGAATTAACCTGGATAAACACAGAATGAGAAAACAACAGAGTTATAAAATTTAACCATCTCTGTTTCCTGTAGCCTATCCATATGTATTATAGGATTATAAAAGGGCTAGTTTCCCCGCTCATATACTCTTAAGACAGTTTCTAGTTAGTGACACTGGTGAATCTGGACTCCTGCCTTTGAGTAGGAGGAAAAACTTATTGGTGACACTCACGATTCTCCTTGCATGGAAAATGTTAAGTTATTCTTGTTTCACAAAGGAAGTCAGAAATTCCCCATATGAGACTGTGATTTATAAGCAAGAAGTTTAATTATGTAGTAAAGTTAATATTAACTTAATTAAGCTATTATGATTGAGTAGGAAAGCCATCATCAGAAGTGTATAGAAACAAAGTAAACAGACAATAATGTTAAAGTGCAGAGGCAGGATTTTATTTTATTTTTCTACCCAATTCAATAAACAAAAGATGAGCGAGGGTTTATTAAGGGCAAAGCACTGTCCTAGAGCTCACACGTTGCTGGATACACATGTAACTCTTTTTCAGACCTTTTTCAAAAGCACTACCTTATGGATACTCTTAAGGTAGAATCCACACTCTTGGTACTATTAATATTTTGGACAAAATAATTCTTGGTTGTGAGGGAGCTGTTCTCTGTATTGCAGGATGTTTAGACACATCCCTGGCCTCTATCCACTAGATGTTGGTAGTACACGATCCCTCCCTCCCCCAGTTGTAAAAATCGAAAATGTCTCTAGACATTATCAATATCCCAGCAGAGCAAAATTCCCTCCAGTTGAGGCAGTTAAGAAGAGGTAGGCCTTTATTTTTACTAGATTATTGCATGGTATCACATGTGGCGGCTGGCCTGGAAGATAAAATATTTCAAATATATACTTTATATATTTTTAGTGTAATTGTTCCACTTAATATTTCATTCCAGCTCCGGTTGAAATTGAAATTGAGTAACAATGTTGGAATTCATTGACTGTTCTTAAAAACGAAATAGATTTTACTTATAGAAAAATTAAATGTTACTAGGTATCATGAAAAGAACAAAGACACATTTAGGAACTACATTTTTAAAAGCCTGAAAAGCACTTTACTGAGGGAAGTTGGACTCAACTGTTTATTAGATGTAAAGTTAGTGCTATATCCTGCTACCCTAGAGGTCAGAGGGAGTTGGATAGGAAACGCTAAAAATGACCAGTATGTTGAAATAATTTTCTCTTTTATAGAGGGTATTGCTGCATACCTGGTCCTAATGCATGGCTCTTTCGTTACCATGAGGTGGGTGCTTTATGAGCTCCTTGAAGGCACTTAGCTGGGCTGTCAGGGAGACTGCATAGCAGACGGTGAAGAGCTCAAACTCTGGAGTAGGACTGTGTGGTTTCGCACCTGGCTTCATCACTTCCTAGCTCAGTGAACAGGTAACTTGACCTACCTGTATGCTTCAGTGTCACTGGCTGTAAAGTAGAATGTGAAGCATTCTAGAACTGTGTTGGGGAATATTCAGTTTTCAATAAGTGCTAATTATTCTTACATAGTAGGAACTCAAAAAATGTTAATTAAATAAGTACGAACTTGCAGAAGCATATGGAGAGACTTGGAGGCCAAAAGGGAAGCTAGAGGCAGGATTAAAATGGCTTTATATGTCAAGACAAGGAGTTTGTATCTTTTTGTAAAGGTAGTTGTCAGACGCGTAAAAGCAAGGAGCTGGGGAACAGCATGAAGCTTACCGGAAACTTCTACCAGTCTCCTCATCTATAACAAAGACTTGGACCAGACAATCTCTATACTTCTTTTAATTCTAAAATGCTGTATTATTGCAGTTTGTATTATATCCTTCCGGTGCATAATACACCTATGCCTAAGCCACCTCTCAGTGGCTTCCCTGTGCAATTAGTATAAAAATCCATCTCCGGCATCATGGACTACAAGGCTCTGCAAGCTGCAGCCCCTGCCTGCCTCTGACTTTACTACTTGTCTTCTCTTCCTCAATCATAATCCTCCAGTCACAAGCTTTTCTGTTTTAGAAACCTCCTTGCTCAGGGCCTTATACTTGCTGGTTCCTCTGCCTGAAAAGTCCTTCCGGGGATCTTTTTTCAGTAGTTCCTCAAATGTCACTTCCCTCAATAGGCCTTCTATAACCCCTGCAGCTAAAGTATCATTTCCTCACTTGGTATTCTTTACCTCATTCCTGTTTTCTTTTTTTATATTAATTATTGCTGTTGGAAATTCACTTTTTTTTTGTTTGTTTAGTCATTTATTGAATCCTACCGCCATCTATCCCCACATAAGCTCCACGAGAGCAGGGATCATCTGATCTAGTTCATCACAGGGTTGTATGCCCTGTGTTGATGCCTGGCACATAGCAGCACTAGGTAAGATGTGTTGAATGAATGCATGACTCATCTTGTGTAGCCCACATAGCACATAAAAAAAATATTACTCACAAAATAGGAGATCAAAAACCACGTAACAGTAATAATGATAACTAACGTTTATCAAGCTCTAATTATTGGCACTGTGCTAAATCCTTTAAACACGTTGTATCATTATAGTCCTCACCACAACTCTATGAGGTAGGCATTGTTATTAACCTCATTTTACAGAGGAGGAAACAATCTTAGCAAAATCAAGACATTTGCCCCAGATCACAGAACTAGTAAACTAACTCACATTCAAAACCAGTCTAATTTCAGCACGATGATATTTGTTAACTGACTGGCTTCTATAAAGTGAAACTGCTGTTGCCCCCACTTGGATTATTAAAACTTCATAATTTCAAAGACTATTCTGTGAGTAGCTGTTCCATTTCTCCTGGGACTCAGACCAGGTAAGGGGTGCTCGGTACCTAGAATACACAGGTAAATAATGTAATACAGTTCCCAACCTCAGCGAGCTCAATTTAATAAGAACATAATATGTAATTGTGGTAGAATAGATGCCTCCATGACTCAAATACTTTCCTTTCCTCCCATTAAACAAAACAAAACAAAACAAAACAAACAAACAAAAAAACCCTCATGTTGCTGGAGGCTCATTCCTTTTAAATTGCTCCCCCAAACTTTTCCCAGGTGTTTAACTTTGCATTTATTACATTATATTTTGTTTAGCACTGTCTAGGAAGAACTCAATAGCCATCATTTGCTAAGTGCCTACCTGTGGCAGGTGATTTAACTGAATTCTTGAAACAATGCCGAGGTGGGTATCCTTATTCCTACTTTACAAATGAGCAGCCAACAGCTTCCTGGGATGGTGGATCACAACCCGATGATTACAATATAGTGTCCAATTAGAATGTGGTAATGATACCAGATTCTAGGGATGTGTGTGCAAAAAGCTATGGGATCCCCAAGAAGTAAGAGTCTCTTAGTCTCCATTGATATTTACTTTGATACTACAGTTGTAACAAATATGAGACTAACTGGCTTTTTCTTAGCTTTTTAGTTAAACATTTAATAAACTACGTATATTTTACTTTGTAAAATATATTAACAATATCTTTATTTTGGGGAGGAAGCAGATGGTTTTCCGTTTTATTTTGCATTTATATTAGACGCTTTCATTATAATAATTGGAACACAGACTTTAAGTTTTTTTAATATCATACTTTCCTGATATATTATCTGTCATTTTTTCCCCCTCTGGGGCAGAGGAAAATACCTTTCTTCAGGTACTATCAGTTTCTTTATTTAGGATTATTCTTAAACAAATCCTTTCCTCTAATAGGTGCATAACAAGAAAATTATTATTTATTTTTCATTTTAAAACTCCAGTGTAAGTTGTAGTGTTATAGCCAGTGAATCATGACAGCCTGCTAAGAATGCCCTCAATATAATAAAGTTTACATTGGGACTAATCTATAGGAAGGCCCAAAGTCAACTTCAGTATAAAAAAACCAGCCAGAAAAAAAAATGCTAAGACAACCACTGTAATACCAAAGAAGTTACCAAAAAAAAAAAAAAACAATAGATCTCTCCTGGTTATCCAAAGATGAACCACTTTCTGTCCTGTGGTGAGTGTGTGACAATGTCCCTAACAGAAGTTCTTTGGGGGAGGACCTGCTCCCACTGAGAATTAGTTCACTTTCTAGAAGTGAGAGAGAAGAGAAAATCCCCATAATGAAAGTCCATTTGGTGAACTGCGGTTTGGTGGTGTTTGAAGTTTTAGGGTTATTTAATAATCAAAATATGCTCCTATTTCATCCATGTTAGTAAAGCTGCAATCCAGCTTCACAGGAAACGACAGACCAGGATTCCTGCTGACCAAATAGTCTGGCTGCCTTCACAGAATTTTTAGAACCCATTTTACATTCATAGGCTTTTCCTCAACTCAGCGTTTATCAACGTCATATCCTCAGGGCCAAGTGAAGAGTCTTATAGCACTGTGAGTTCCTCTCCTTCTGAATTAAGTAAATATTCTAAAATTACGCAAAGAATCTAAATTGTTTCACTGGGCCCCTAAGAGAGTATGCAGCCACAGAGACACAAATAAAAGGTTCTTCTTAGCTGTGAACTAAGTTTGATAATGGTCCTAGAAATCTAAAAGGTTCATTACTACTCTTTTGCCTAAGAACTCCCTGAGACATTAATCAAGAGAGCCACATACTCAGAGGCATACAATTTTCTAGAGTCTTACAAGAACAAGTAAATCTAACATGAATCATATTTGCATAGAATTGACTAAAATAAATAGAAGATAGTTATTTTGAGATCAACATTGCAAACATTTACACTAATAATTTATCCTCTTATTTATCTATAATTTTTAAATATAAGTAATGCGATGCCAAGGCTGATAGAATCATGCAAAACTATATCCTGCCTCCCCAATTTTAATACTATCCCCTCAAAAGATTGCAGAGACCACAGAACAGAAATCTCTTACAAACATTTTTGTGGCAAAATTCCCTCGAAGGAAATGAATTCTGTCTTTACCTCAGAACGCCTGACTTATCCATTAGGCACAGTAAGCACAGTGTCTCAAGTCCACAATACTTCTAGGTGTCTAGGAAAATATTTTCTTTTAAAATCAGAACAAAAATAAAAGTTTTAGGTTGAAGGAAATGTTTAAATTTATAATATTAAGGTATTAATCTTTATATCAATGTAAATGTGTGTGTTTATGAAAAAGGGATCCACCAAGACAAAATGCTTTAGGACCCACGAAAATCATGATGCTGCCTGGCCTCAAAAATGTCCTTTCTGTCAAATTATTTTGAATGATTTTCTAGGTATGCCAGATTCCAAGTTTTGTCAGCCAGGGAAATTCTCACCTCTTTGGAAGACATTCGCTTTTTGTTTTCTAGAGTCTTCTGAGAAAAGTGATTTTTTAAGAAGTTTTGGTTATTTTAAAACAATTACTCAACTAGAAAGTCTCCTTCCCCAAAGTTAATCTTTTAAAGAGAAGAAGGAGGGTAGAAGGAGAAGATGAGCACTTCAGGGGAGGCCCTGCCAGCCCGCAAGGAAATGCAATCTCCCAGGCTTGCTTTAGTCGGGGTCACGGCCCCAAGAGACAGCGGCGCCGTTTGCTCGCTTTATTCCACGGCCGTCCAGCAGAGGGCGCGTGGCTCCCAGCGCCCAGGGCTGCTCGCTCTCCAGCGCCGCAAGGACCTTATCCCTATTTGCCCCAAGGTCATAACTCCTAACCGAGCTTGCTCGCCCCAGGGCCTGGACACCAGAGAGTGAGCCCTCGGAGCTGGAGACCCCGGCGCGGGTGGAGCCGATGGGGCAGGGCGGGAGGGCTACGGGGCCAGGGATGCTATCACAATGGGGACAGGGAATGAAAGGCACCGGGGGCCCGGGTCCAGAGCAGTCCCCGCCGTCGCCAGACTCCGCGCCCGGGAGGGGGATGGGGTGCGCGTAGACGCTCTGCAGCCCCAGTTGGACCGAGGAGCCCGGGAGCTGCCGCCGCCGCCACAGCGCGCCGAGACCTCGGAGCCTCGCTGCCCGCCCAGGAACCCGAGGCTCGGGCCGCCGGCCTTGGGGAGCTGGGCAGCGCGGGGAGAGGAGCGTGCCAGCCCCGCCGAGCGCCGGTGGAGAGGGCGTTTTCCCCGCCCCCGGAGCCTCTCCCGTCCGGCCCGCCCCGACTGCAGGGAGATCACCTCCGCCCGTCACCTCCTCCCCTGGCCGCCCAGGTCCACCCGGGGTCTCCTCCCCTAGGCCGCCCCCGAGCACGAAGTTGGCGGGAGCCTATAAAAGCCGGCGACGGCGCGCCCCGTGGACACACCGTGCAGGCGCCCGAGCAGCCACCGCTAGACCGGCGCCAATTCCTGCCCTGCCCCGACTGCCTGCGCGACCATGTCCCATCACTGGGGATACGGCAAGCACAACGGTGAGTGCGGGCGGCGGGCGGCGCGGCGGCGCACGGGTCCCGGGTCCTGGATGCCGGCCGGGGCCCCGCAGCGTCCGCACCTGCCGTGTACCGCGGCCGCGGGGAGCGCTGGAGGCTCAGGTGCGTCCCGGGCGCCCGCCCCGCCCGCGGCTCCCCCGCGCGGGGGATGCCCCAGTCGCCCCAGGTCCGGGCCACTGTCGAGGAATCCCCGCGTCCGCCGCAGGCGCGCAGGGCCCGGGAGACGGGGACGCGCAGCCTTGGCCGCGGGACCCGAGGACAGTTCTTGCCGGGTCCCGAGCTGCGGACCATCCTAACTGAACCTAGGAGGAGGCGGAGACGGGTTATAACGAAAATTTTCAGTTGTTGATCGCAGAGAAACTAAGGGACCCCCTTTCCCAGACCCCGCCAGCTTCAGCACCACCTGTGGCTAAGGCGTTCAGCAAGAACTGTCCTGGGGCATTTTCTAGGGCTCGTTTTAATGCATTGCTCTGATTTCCGAGTTTTCTCTTCATCTCTCGACTTCTAATGTTGAAGTGTCGGTCACCAGGAATCGGGCTTTAACATGGCCACAGATCTGGGTTCCCCGGGTCAGCGGGGTGAAGAGAAAGATGCCTCTGGCGTGTCTGGCCCCCCCTTGGAGGATGTGGGGCTTCCCAGGTAGTGAGGACCCTGGCCGTTAAAGGAGGGCTGCCCGGGCCTGAGCAGTGACCCTGTCCTTCCATCCAGTGCGTGGCACGAGGGAGGAATCTGGACCTGCTTAAATGACTTAAGTGAGCTTGCGTATCTCAAATCCACACCACAAGCCCGGAGTTGGTGTCTGCCCAAATTCAGTTGCTGAATTTCAGTAAAACGACTATATAATATCTGTATGGCCCTCGCTGATCTAAGAGCTTTACACGTATCGATTCTAATTCTTCCAAGGACATCTGTGAGGAAGATACTATTAACCCATATTACAAATGTGGAAACTGAGGCAGAGATTAAGTGTTTTCCCAACGGTTACTCAGCTGTTAAATGGTGCCGCTAAAATTGGAACCGAGCAGATCGGCTCCAAATCATTGCCCTTTTCTAGGGGTCTAGGTGTACCCTTCCCCACACTGGGGGATTCACGAGTGCCTTCTCCCCCCGCCCCCAGGACCTGAGCACTGGTATAAGTACTTTCCCATTGCCAACGGAGAGCGTCAGTCCCCTGTTGACATCGATACCGGTGCCGCCAAGCATGACCCTTCCCTGAAGCCTCTGTGTGTTTGCTATGAACAAGCGACTTCTCGGAGGATCCTCAACAATGGTCACTCTTTCAACGTGGAGTTTGATGACTCCCAGGACAAAGCAGGTCAGTGTTTAAAAAATAACTTGTGACTTTAAGCCAGTAGCTGTTTCCCCAGCTTAATGGAAGGAGTCAGAAGCAGTGGCAGGAAACCCCTTAATAGTACAGTGTGACTCAGTACTCTAGGATGCCTCTCTGACAATGTTCATTAGGTCCCAGACTCTGAGAAGTAGGCTAATTACCTTGAAGTGTCCTGGGACTTTCTCCCCTGTAAAAGTCCCGGCTTTTATGTAGGGCATTGAATGACTATGATATGCCTGTGAAAAGTCACAAAAGGCAAGGTCCCCTGGCAATAAAGATCAGCAATGATGAGATTTGCACAAATTGAACGTTTAAGATCCTGTGTAAAATATTTGTCGTCTAGAGTTGATGCCTATTCATTAGAAATATATCTTAGTGAGTATTATCTTCAAGGTAGCATTAAGAAGAGTGATGAAAACCTGACAATTTCGAATAATGAAATTCTTGGAAAATATTGTATTTATCAATATATCTCGGTATTGGCAGTATATCTTGGTATCTATCCAGAAATTGATTCCTCGAATGAAGATGTTTTAGACTTGGGGGACATATCCGGCCCCTTACTGACAAAACCAATTACCATCATTTATTTGTAACAGAGCTGTTTACAGGATGCTCACTGAATGCTTCCTTTTTCTTATTTAAAACAGGAGAACAAACCCTTTCAGACATAGTAGCTGCCTTCTTTGCTCACTGGTTGATTTAATTGCCAGTGCCCTATTTTCCTGAGTGCTTTCCTCTGAAGGTCATTGAAATGGTGCTGTAGACACATTCTGTTTGGTAGTGGTGTGGGGGAGCGGGGAGTGGCGGCGGGAAGTGAGAAAAGATAGAGGAAACTTTCACTGATGTTGCCACGGTTTTGGAGTAACGACCTATGGTAGTAATATATTATGTAATATGTAATTATAACAATCATAGTCAAGTTGATTATTCTTTTTCAGTGGCTGTACAATATACTCAGTTCAGTTTTGGAAAAAATTCTTCTTCCCTCCTTCCCTCTTTTTAAAAGTTTTAGACACTTGGCTTTCTGAAACAGTGATTCTAGAAGACAAGTTGATGGGGGATAATCTGGAGATGATCTGAGAAATGTTTTCACCCTACTGGTGCCTGTGTATAACTCTTGCCAACACACACACACACACACACACACACACACACACACTCTCACACTCACACATTCTGGCATAGTATCAGGATTTATTAGAATCTAGTAGAGGATGTACATTGAAGACACTTCAATGATTCTGCTACATTGCCTTCCCAACCATTCCGCCCACTCACAAGAAACCATGCTCAAATAATTAAATTAAACAATTTCTTTTTTCAAGAAATTGAAATTTCAAGAATACTACATATTTATAATATGACAAAGCCAAAGGTCTTGAAGTATTGTATGTACAGAAAGAATGCTATAAAATTTCACGTCCAGTCGTTTAAAAAGAAGTGAGCTACTTTAGTCTGTAGCTGTCAATGTTTTTTTTAAGAGCCACAATGATATTATTGTTTTCAATGGATGTGGTATCTACCAAAATATATGCCCCTTTAGATGCTACATAGAAATTAGATGCTTAAAGTCTTTTTTGAAACAATGAATGAACAAATATCTAACAAATGGAAGCAGATGAGGTAATTCTCTGTATTCTTTAAAAAAAATGATTGTGAAATAAATTGTTCCTGTAATATATATTCCCAGTAAATGGATTTCAGCATATAGTCTGGTGGCCATGAGCATAGTCTGGGGTCAGACAGACCTGGACTTGAGTTCCAGCGCTGCCACCAACTAGCTCAGTGACTTCAGGAATAAGAGTAACTTATCTTCTCTATGTTCTAGTTGTTTTTAACTGTAAAATTCGAGTAACAGTAGTATCTTCTACAGAGGAAGGGTTAAATGGGACAGTATATGTAAAGCATCTAGCCCAGTGCCTGGCCCATAGCGATTCTTCATAAATGATCTCTGTTGTTGTCATGACTGTGCACCATTTGCCTTTATCAGGAAATTGCTGTAGTTGTTGCACCTCGACAAGGTTTCTGAAGAAACTTTTTGTTTAATGAGCTTTAAGATTAGTTCCCATTGCTTAATGGTATTTTAAATTTTTATTTCCATATATTCTGAAACACCCTACTTGTCATATTAAATATGTACTGATTTTATATATGAAGTTAATATACTGTTATACATTTTACCGTGAATATGTTAGTTAAGCTTTAATGGATTTCTCCGTGAGCAGTAAGTAATTAGAGCTAGCCACATTTTTCCCAGCTATTAACATTTCTTCTGGCGAGTAATGTGTACATTTTAAAAGAAGTTTAGATTGTGGAACAGGGTAAAACCACTGGGTTTAGATAGCTCCAACCCATGTCATTAGAGACACATGTATTATCCACGTAGGTCTTATATAAAAATCATTGCTCACACCAATTAAATGCATCCTAAGCTAAGCATCATGAAGGCAGGATGGAAGCCTGGTCCCTTTCCTGAATCTCCAGGACCCATGCTGAGGATACCTGAAGTAGAAAGACATAGGCATAGTAGACACTGACATTCACTTTGATGTAAGTGCTGAAAGGAAGTTTCTGAGGAACCATGGAAACACAAAGGAGACTTAGTAGTCTAACCGTGTAAGTCAGGAAAGACTTTCCAGGGTAAATAAGGCTTATGTGGAAGCTTGAAGGACTTTGATGTCTTGGGACGAACCTCCAGGCAAAGGGAAATAGGAAACACCAGAGGACTTAAGAGAGCACAGTATGTGCTCTAGAAAGGCAAGAGGTATATACTAAAAACAAGGGTCGGGAGTGAGTATTAGGAAGACTTGTTCTCCTTTGCATATGAAAGATTCCTTTGTAATTTTGCCTATCCTACATTTCAGTTATTTTGGTTAAATGAGGATGCAGAATATACCAAAATGTTGATAGTAAGAGAAAAATACATCTACAGAATAAATTTTTAAAAATCATGCCATGTGGAAAAACGTTTAGACTTTAAAAAAAAAAAAAAAAAGAATCGTAGACTCTCAAAGCTAGAACAAAAGGTAGAGACACTCTAGTCAAACCCACTGAAAATAAACACGAAGAAACAGAAAGCTAAAGAGTTTTAAATAATTTACCAAGTAGTCTCCTTCTTAGTTTGCTGGATAGACTAAATGACAATCACTTAAAAATAGAATTTGAATAAGAATCTTTGAATGATAATCATAGTGAACATTTAGTTTGTACACACCATGTTTTAAAAAACTAATATACTTTTCTGTACACTTAAGTCTAAAAATAATGTATTCGTTTTGGTTACTTAATTGTTTTTAAATCAATAGTTTAACATCCCCTTTGGTTAGGAGTTATTTTTATAGTGTTAACATTTTTAGATATCCTTTACCTCTAATTTCCTGCATTTAAATGCAGTTCATGTATCTACACTCTCTTCCCCACCCTATCCGCCACCATTTAATGAGATTTCAGCCTTCTAGAAGTTCTCAAAGATTTATGTTCTCAGTATCATGTCCTAATGTTACCTTATACCCAAACTTAATTTTTGGGTATCAGGAACTGAGCTGCTTGAGTTTATTGCTATGTTAAAGCTTGAGAGAATTCTTTTTAAATGGGGAGTTAATAGGCTTTAACTAGAAGCTTGGGTTAAAGCTCTCCTCAATCTTCTAAATTCCTTTAAAAATCAACCACCTTAAATTCATCTTAAATTAATGAAAAATTGCTAAGCCTTTTAAATTAAAAAAAAATTAAAAAATAACTCTCCCTGCTTGAGATGTTTTGTTATCAGCTTTATCTGGGAGAAAAGAATGGCAGTCAAATTATTAACTCCTGCTAACTTATTCACTTTTATTAATGAGTTTAAAATTGTCCTACTTTATTGCAAAGTTAGAGACAAATATTGGAAGCCAATGCTAAAATTATTGGGCCAACTCATATACAATTCTCAAATCATTTCTGGTTTTTCGAAATTGTAATTTTTAAATATGTTATTTCAAGAAAGAAGGAAGCAGAATGGGTTTACTTGTGCTCAATTTTAGCAGATCATTGTCTGTGTGACATAATGGATCTTCATGCATGGGTCCTGCTGGACTTTCAGGGACTTGCTTTTGAAGCTCTAAAATGTTTCCTCCCACAGTAATCATAAGTTAAAAAGAAGTGTAACAACAACAAACAACAGGGCTTGTCATGCGCATGGTTAATGGTAGCAGCAGAACCCTGAATGTCTAGAAAATTGAACGCAGCTTTCTAAATGCTATGGTTGATTATGTTTACATCAAAGAGCTTTTCTTTTACTCCTGTATAATTGTCACATAGCTTAAACTACAACTTCTGTTCTCTTGAATTTTGACAATGTTTATTCTCATGAAAGAGACAGCCAAACATCTTGTTGCTTTAAAAAAAAATGGAATATGGATGTCTGAGAAAAAGACTTGACGTGCAGGCCTAGGATTATTGGCTACTGCCAATAAACAAAACAGTAATGTAGGATTTTAAAATGTTCAGGTTAATTTTAGAGAAGATGGTTCAGCTCCTGGAAATGCCAAATTTTCTGTAGAATTATTCATTTGCTTCATTAGTAGGAAATCACTTAAATATTAGTTTTAAACTAAGGATTATTTGGAAGAGTTCGTTTGTATTTTGGATTTAAGAGAGATTATTAATGTTCACTAAGGTCTTTGGTTTATTGTTCCAATGCATTTTAATTAAATAGTAATAGTAAGTGATTAGGAAGGAAAATATTCAAAAATATTAAATTTTTAGTTTTTAATGCATATAGGTAATCTGATTATTTTTTTCAGTATTACTGAGTCTCTTATTTCTCATAAAAACTTGCATAATTTTCCCAAATAATATGTATAGGAAGACAGATTATTCTATGATATTTTACTTGGTACTTATTTTGTGTTATCTATGGTGTGTATAAGTGATGACAGATCATGAAAATTAAAATTGGAGCTCTTAGTGTTGAGATTTGAATTCAAATTAAATTTTGGGAGTCTCGAAAAAAAATATTAGAGTAGAAAACTTTATGTATCTCCATCCTTCATGGAACATGTTTCTATGGTACAATAAATCATTGACTTTTTAGAGCCCAACTATCATGGCTGGATTTTATAGAAAAAAACAGTACAGTGAGCAATTTCTGCTATTTTTAAAGATTATTTTTGCATTAGAAAACAGGATTCATTTTAAATAGGAAAAATTTAGGAAATGGCATGCAGTAATCAAAATAAGTAAATAAGTAGATCTGGAATACAGCATAAGCTCCTTATCTTAAACCAAAATGTGATCTTTTCTGTTTCTCAAATGAAAACGTGTATGCTACCTTGATTAGAGTTTATAGCAATTTATTATTACAACAATATTACCAAGGGACTTCTTTGACTAAACTCCATGATAAGAATTTCCTGAGAAATAATGAACTAGTTAAAGAAGGCCAGAAATGCTGCTTTCTGTAGCAATTAAACTTTAAGGATTTAATAACTTTTCCTAATTACAGTGGGTTTCTAATCTTCATAGCAATAAGTTATATTTTAACAAAGGCTAAAACAGGTGTCTGGTGACAATAGATTAGCGCTGAATGTGTTTAATCATTGAACCCAGAGCTTGCTTGCTTGCTTTCCTTCCTTTTAATGTTAGCAAGCCTTATTTAATAAAGGTTTATATACACTCTTGCCTAATTCTAAATGTTGTCTGAAACAAGTAAGTTAAAATGGAATTTTAAGGTTTACAAGAGAGAGAATAAGAAATAGCAAAAGCTTTATTCTCTTTAAAATGTAAGATCCTGGTATGATTCTTCACAGGTGGAAAGCAGATACATTTAGAAAATAAGTTATCTCAGATGCTTAATATGGTTTTATTTAATGTTTTGCCACCTGTTAGAATTAATGTTGTTATAAATGGCATTGGCTTTTTATTATCAGCCCATCTGTTACTATCTTTAAAGAGTTAATATAAAGACCTTTTTTCAGTATCAATTTATTTCACAAACATATATTTCACTTTTAGAATATATTGTTATGAAAAAAAAGGAAATTCTTCTAGTTTTGAAAAAGTCTAGTATTGAGGGCTAAGACTAATTCTTTCCTTACTAAATTATCAGATAAAAGTGAACTTTTACAATAGTTGTTTTTGTGTTTCAAGAAATGTGATTTTTATCAGAATATGTGTTTCTTAACAGATCTGTAATATATCACCATTTATAAGTTGTTCTTTCTGTTTTCATTCTTCTTTTTTTCTTCTGGCCTATTGCAAGGAAGAAGTGACAGCCAGAGGTTACGTGAGGAGCCACAGGAAGGCCCCTCACCCCTAAATATCTTCCAGCCAGTTTTATCTTTTACTTTGAATAGATGAATGAGTGGTGCTTTCGTTTAAGCCTATTTAGGTGAAGTTAAGTGAACAGACTTTGTTGTACAGACCTCATCCCTTTGTTTTGCAAAGCTAAAGTAAGTCTGGGCTCACTATTTCATGAAATTGTAAAGTAAAGCTAATAAGATACATTTATAGCAAGAGATGTTTTAATCTCAGTACTAGAAAAATGAAATTAAGATAGTAGCACTAAACTACTTTTAAAAGCTTTTAAATATTTTGGTTAAATCCCATTAATACTTATAAAGTAGGTAAAAAGTTTTTGGGGGGATGATTTCCCACTATTTTAATTCTCTCTCAAGACACAACTGATTAAATATTTACAGATGGATTGTATTCTAAGAATGTGATTTCTACTATTGATTTTACTGAATAAAGTTATGTTAATACCAGAATAGTAGAATCATGGGATAGTTATTAAAGGTAGAATTTTAAGCTCTTGGAGATAATAGAGCACATTACACTGCATACGGAAAATGATCAGTAAATTACTGGCGAAGTAATAGATAATTTAATGTATTCATTTTACAGATTAGGAAATTAAGGCCAAAGAGGTTCAATGAAAATTTTTAAAGGGACAAAGCTAGCTAGCAGTAGTGACAATCCAAATTTTAAAGGCTTTGGGAAGCCTATGTGAGGACAGTTGGATTTTATAATGTTAAGATCAAAGGGATGCTTATTATTTCACAACTTCTGGTATGTAAGAACTGGTATCAAAGGGTAGCAAGGCAGGCTATAGGGCAGCCACTGGGCCATGGTAGAAGACAGGTTCCCACATTTGCAAGTGTGTGCAGCAGACCACTGCATTGGCAAATAGATTCACTGGCTCTTCCTAAATGATTCACAAAGGAATTATTATTTCTACTTAAAATTTCCTCTCTGGATGTGAACCTATGACTCCAAAACAAACCAAGAAAAGAGGTACTGCTATGCTCAGAAAACAAAGATGAGAAAAGCATCCATCCTTCAGCCAACACATGTGAGGAAAAACAAAACAAAACAAAAAAATTGAAATGATTTTGTTCGGCAGTGTAGACTGAACCTGAGTCTGGGTTTAATTTTAATTTAATTTTCACACAGTGAAAATGTGGCTAAAGGTATACATTTAGTACTATAAAATGGGACTAAAGATGGTAATATTTAGTATTGTGTATTTCATGTATGTATGTGTGTATGTGTGTACACACATGTATGTGTGTACATACATGTATATTACACATAAATTTCTTAACTTTAGTGATCAAAGGAGGACCCCTCGATGGCACTTACAGATTGATTCAGTTTCACTTTCACTGGGGTTCACTTGATGAGCAAGGTTCTGAGCACTCTGTGGACAAAAAGAAATATTCTGCAGAGGTAAGATATGCTTTATTTCTTTCCAGGTAAAAATATTTGTAAATTGACATTTAGCATTAATTTCAAAATCTTAATTTTGTAAATTCAACTCACATCAAGTGAACTACTTCTTTTACAAAGGACCTTCACATTTGCTTTTATAACCTTTAATTGCGACATTAGAATTGAGGCTCAAAACTTTCTCTACTGTCTCCAAGGATACCAGGTGCAAAAAGTAAATGAATTTAAATTAATTAATTTGTGCCTCCCCTCAGAACTATACGTTTCTTTGTCTCAGCAGTTGTTGATGGAATCACTTGCCATTATACCAAGTGCTATAGTGGATAATTAGAATTAAAATGAAAGGAAAGTTTTCATTTAAAATTATCTGCATTTTCACCTTCTTTTGTAAATTTGGCTACGAGAAAAAGATCCTTGGATAAGATCTATAAGCTTTTATTATGTAAATCATTCATTGTGGGTTTGTCTTCTATGGGCTTTAGCTTCACTTGGTTCACTGGAACACCAAGTACCCAGATTTTGGAAAAGCTGTGCAACAACCTGATGGACTGGCTGTCGTGGGTGTTTTTATGAAGGTTAGTGGATGGCCCGATTCTTTTCTTTTTCATGTTTTCAAGAAAGATTGCCCAGACAGAACATTCATAACAAACAGAACATTCTGCAAAAGACCGTAGGAAATGCCTTTGGCTCCTAAATATTTTCAGGCTCATTTCCCCCTCTGTATCTGCTGGTAGCAGCAGAAGGAAGACAAAAAAGACAATTCAAGAGGTATTTATTAGGTACTATTTGGATGTAAATGTGAAGGACATAAAGAGGTCAACTTCGCATGACTGCTAGGTATTTGTTTTGTTCTAATTTAACCTGAAGCTATGCAGAACTATTACGTAATAAATGATGCTAAAGTAAGATCAAATTCTGGAGGGAGGAAGGACAGTGACTTGGTCCTGGAGAATTTCAGGCAACAGTGGGACTCAACAGGTTGAGCTGCCCTCTAGACAGTTGTAAAGGGCAGTGAAGAAAGGTCTGGGCTGGAGATTTATGAGCCCTGATTCATATGTTGAGGTGGAAGCTGCAGGTATCTATGAAATCATCCAAGGCTGGCGTAAAGAGGGAGATGGGAAAGCAGCTCAGGATGCAGCCCTGAGAAACTATAAAACGTAAGGCCTTTAAGGTAGGGAGAAAGATGTGAATGACTAAAAAGGAATACAGGATCGAGGGAGTTGCTAAGAGGTTGGAGGACACAGGGAAAGCCAAAGGAGGAAAGGATTTTTTAAACAGAAGAGAAGACAATAGCGTAAAAGCTTGCAAGCAAATTAAGGTAAGCACTTGAAGAATATTGTTGGTTTTGGAGATCACTGAGGACATTTGACCTGGTGGTTTCTGGAGGACTATCTGGGCAAAGGAAGAGGCAGGATGAAGATTCAGGGAAAGTAGGGAAGTCCATGGTACTGGTGTCATCTGGCTAAGACTGATGTGTGGCATGTGTAAAGGGGCGGATTTGGGTTCACTATTTGGAGAAATTTTATAACAGAGTCACCCAAATCAAACTGTTACAGTACCAACTAGCTTACAGTATCTTGTCCCTTGTGTTTTTCTGTAGATTGGCAGTGCTAAACCAGGCCTTCAGAAAGTCATTGATGCTCTGGATTCTATAAAAACAAAGGTAAAATGGAATTTTCTGCCACCTATTTTCAATACTCCATTGATTTTGGATTTTCTTTTGATCAAATTGAACAGTCTCGATGACATGTGGTGTTTGGATGAGTAAAAGGTAAAATATCGTGTATATATTTAACTATCTTTTCTTTCTCCAAAAGTCATTCCTAAAGCTAGTATAATTCTAAGTCATGTATCTATTTAATCTTGCTTCTCCATCATTTGAACGTCCATACATGAGAGAGAATCTCATGACTGGTCATGATCTTCTGGTCAAATTTTTCACTCATTCATATAGCAGATATTTGTTGAGTATTTATTACGTGCCAGCCACTTTGCTAACACAAGAGATACAATGGTGAACAAGATAAATGTGGCCCTGTTTCATGGAGATTTATATTATGTGACCTCTTTGAATTGATCCACCCTGTATTTAAATGCTTTCTACAGCATAGCTGTATTGAGGTCATTGAGCATCTACTTAAATACTACAGTCACTTCCAGTGGCAGCCCTGGCTCTGTAAAGCTGATCCTCACGTCGAAGCAGCACCTGTCTTCCAAAATGCTCACCTTTCACTTTTAGCTTGATCCGCTTGAATTATATTGAATAACCTGATCTCTGTTCTACACAACCCTACTCTCTCTCTACTCTGGACTTTTACTTACCACTGGCTAATTATCTTTAGTTCCCTTTAAATATTCTCATATGACATAATTTTCTCTTTTTGCAGCAACCTTTCACTCTTCCAGTAAATCACTCCTGTTTGCTTTAAAAGTGTAGTGTCCAGAACTGAATGCAGTTCTTTGGTTCTGATCTAGTCATCAAACAGGATAGCAAGAAAAATCACCTCCTCATCAAGGATACTCTGCTTCTGTTATTGCAACCTAAAATTGCATCATTTTAGTGGCAGTAGTCTCATTTTAAATGCCGCGTGTGATCAGTTAATGACTTAATGGAAAATATTATATAAGGGGTTATTTTAGAGGACAAGATGAAAAATGGACAGGTGAAAATAATAATCAGTTCTCCTGGCTCACACCTGCCAATTTATATTTCCAAATCGAATGTCTTCTGTTAATTTCATTTTGTTTACCACTGAATATAGAACCACTCTTTAAAAAAACTTTCCTGGCTATCAGAGGGGAATATACCTATCTGTGTCCCCCTCTCTCCCACCTGCCTCCTCTCTGATGATGTGATGATTTTAACCTGTGTCTTTGCCTTGTTCCAGGGTAAGCATGCCAACTTCACTGACTTTGATCCTCGTGGCCTCCTTCCTGAAAGCCTGGACTACTGGACCTACCTGGGCTCACTGACCACCCCTCCTCTTCTGGAATGTGTCACCTGGATTGTGCTCAAGGAACCCATCAGTGTCAGCACGGAGCAGGTGGGTTTGTAATGGGAGGCCTATTTAGAGATGTGGAGTGTTTAGTCAAGGCAGAGGACCTTGGCCTCTGCAGTCAGACAGACCTGGGATTTAATCCCCCTTCTGCTACTGCTTGCTGTGAACTAGTGCCCGTGACAGTGCCTGGCAAACGAACAGCATTCAGCAAATATTTATTGTTATTACCCATAACCTTAGGCAGTTTGTTCAGTCTGTAAAACTGGATAGTCATTGTGAAGATTCAGTAAGAAATGTGTCTGTCGCCTAATAAGTGGTTTCTTTGTCAGTTATGAGGAAACTGAAATTCAGAAAAATGAGATTTCATGGTCAATGTTACATAGGTATCAGGGATAATTCCAGCCTACTACTCACTCACATCAGAGGTTTCTGCAGTTTTATTTATATCAGAATGCATTTCTGAATCCTGACAAAAATGAGAATCATCCCTTGGAGAAAAAGTATCTATTAAAACTCACTCCAAGCTGCTTTAGAGGCCTAGGGCAGATATTCTTACATTTCCAATACAATGTACTTTGCGATGTTCAAGTGATTAATGCAGCCTCTAATTCACTGATGAGTATCCACCAAAGTGGATAAAAATGAATTTTTCCTGGACTGCCTCTTAGCACACAGTTGAAATGTAGAAAATGAGCATTCCTTAGGATTCACAAGAGTTTGGATCCTGAATAATTTATGGAGCAAGTCAACAGCCAACAGTCTTGAAAACGATAACTGTCTGAGTAGTTACAGTGGGCTTTAAACCTACAAAAATTCAGAATCATAGCTTAGAGCTGCAATGTGCACTAGATATTATGTCGTCCAACCTTCCCAATTCGCTAAGCTAGAATTGTGTTGTTAAACAGTCTGAGAAAATTGAAGTGCTTCCCACTTTGCTACTTCATGGCAGAATCAGGTCCGGGAGCAAGGATTCTATTTCTGTGTTCTGCTTTAGAATATTAACTCATAAGTGCTACAGATATTCTACATCTTTCTTTAGAGGACATCTATATCTAACTAGAAATTTCCTTGTAATATATCAAAGTGGGCCAAAAAAAATTATGTGCTTGACTGGTTTGTCGGTTGAATATTGACCTTGTGGTCATAATGTATTTGAGCAAGCTTCATGAAATAGTAGCACAAGGAAAGGTTAGAATAATGCCACTTCTTATTTGTAGATGTAGTGTTCGAGTTATAATTAAAAACATGAAAATTCTTTTTCTTCCTTCACTGGGCATAATCAGGCTTGAGATCATGGTCTAACATTCAGAGCTGTGGAAACAAACGGATTTATTGTGTACACACACACCCGTAGCCAGAAATACACATGTAGGTAAGGGCAATTGAACCTGTTCCAGTAGTCCCTGTGCCATGAATTTTCCCTTTAAGGTAGTACGTGTTATTAAACTAGATATATTAATTGTGTATATTGGCAAAATACCAATAGGGCTGTTTTTCACATCCTGTGACACGGAGTCCAGAGGAGTCATGCTCACCTCAGGAAGCCAGAGCTCTGGTTCCTCCTTTGCTGTTCCCTTAACCTTGCCTTGTTCATTGGTGACTTCATCCTCAAGGTGATTGCAAGAGCATTTTGAGAATCACATCCAGGTATAACCACCTTTCAGGGAGGAAAGGAACACATCTTCCATTGGTTCCATAGGAGCAGAGAAGCTTTTCCCTGAAGACCCCAACCAAACCGTTCATATTTCACTGGCTAGAACTGTGATTCTTGCTTAGTCAACAGCAAGGGAATGTGATCACCGTGGTCAGTTAAGACCTACAAATTTACCCACCTGAGGTTTACAGGAGGAGGGCAGGTGTCTGATAGAGAGAAAGTATGGAGGGATGAATGTGGGTAACATAAATAGATCTTCTAATTCTGCTACCTTTATTTTCTATACTGAGGTTTTTTCTCTGTGATGCTAAAATAGAGTCCAGTTGACTGATATGAGGATGTAATGTAATCAGTGGAGTGGAGAGTAGA
This sequence comes from Indri indri, assembly GCA_004363605.1. NCBI lineage: Eukaryota > Metazoa > Chordata > Mammalia > Primates > Indriidae > Indri > Indri indri. Next base: position 63,319 of record RJWJ010004014.1, read on the forward strand.
AATTGGTTGTACTGGTTTGATCTGATTGTATGTTATAAACAGACTCTCTTTCAGATTACTGGGATTCTGCCATAATGTATCAACCCTAGAGGTTCTTAGAGCATTCCCTTGCATTGCAGTAACGATAGTCATGCATGCTACAATAGTTGACCTACATGAAATTGACTTTGTGGGAGTGATTGAAGGAATATTACTGGACAAAAGAGATGAGGTTAAGGGCTGTTGATTCGTGGGCTGCTATAGTCCTATCCATGCCACCTTTCTTCATGTAGATCAAGTCGTGTTCAGAGGAAGGGAGACACCACTTTTTAAGAAACTTGATGAAGTAGGAGACTGTTTAAAGGCTGGCTGTGTCACAGTGGTGGACCAGGAAACAAACAAGTTTAAAAGGGAATAAAATCAACCAATGACATGAGTTTGAAATCCCAGGTTGGGCAAATTTATTCCTGTGTTTCTATATATTTACACAGAGATGCCAGCTCATTGCTAAGCCCGTGGAGCTTGCAGGCCCTCGACCACTTCACCTAATTGTACAGATGCTGTAGTTTGTCTTCCCTGGGGCAGAAAACAAAACTTTAATTTGAGCTAGAATTGGTATTATTATTTTACATCTTGGAAGTATGATTTGATAGACTTTTGATGATTGATTTTGAAATTAAAAGCTCACTGAAAATTTCCTTCAAAAATGACACCAACCTTTTCATGTATTTTATATAAATTGGTTTATTATAAAAGCATACATACATAATCTATATGTGATTATATATTTATTAGGAATCAAATTGAATCTTGGCCATTGATATACAGCACTATGAATATTGAGGAATGCATTTTAAGATATAACACAAGCACATAAGTGAATATTATTGTGAAACTTTAATTTTCAATTTTTTGTTGTGTCTTTTAGATGAAGAAATTCCGTAATCTTAGCTTCAGTGAGGAAGGCGAGCCTGAGGAACTGATGGTGGACAACTGGCGTCCGGCCCAGCCACTAAAAAACAGACAAATCAAAGCTTCCTTCAAATAGATTGATTCCATGGCCAATGTTCAAATAATGAATTTTCAGGTGTTTCCTTTTGCCTAAGCACAAATCTACCTTGGTGATTTGGACCCTGGCTGCTTTGTGTCTGGTTTTCTAGACCCTTCATCTTTCATCTGATGTGCTTACTAATAAAATGTGAAGAGCAAGAGCAATCGTCATGTTTGACAGAATTGCCGCGGCTGGTTGGTGCTTTGCTTGTGGTTGTAGGTAGTAGTCTCTCTGTAACGGAGAATGTCACGTACAGAATAGGAATAAAGTACCTTGACTTCTTTCACAGCATGGAGGGTGATATGCACTCAAAATTGTTCACAAAAATGCTGTTTTTAAAACATAGGACAGTAGAGTGGTTGAGTGCAAATTCGTACCATGAGATAAATTGAGCTAGTCAAGGCAAATCAGACAAAATAGTCATGATTCTATGTGATGTGAATCAGATCAAATAAATGTTCATCACTCCCATATGTTATAATAAAGAAAAACTTTAAAAATTCTTATATATTTATAGCAAAATTATCTTCGAAATGAATTATGTTGTAATTTAGTGACTTTTGAATTATAGAGATGTAAATGAAATATTAGCTGTAAAATTGTTACAGTTGTGATACAGAGTATATTTCCATTCAAATAATATATCATAACTTAATAAATGTTGTATTTTATATATATTCTCTAATAAAATTCAGAATTTTAGTCTGGGTTATTTTATTGTATGCTGGGCAGTGGGTTATACCTTAATGGAGGAGCAAATGTCTACTTTTACAGTTCATATTAATTCATTATTAATAGTAAGCCCTCCTAATTGGATTACTCATAATTGAAGAAATCTCCATAAAAGGAAAAACCCTAGAGAGAGTTTATTATTTGCCAAATACTGTTTTAAGTGCTTTCTGAGCACTCATGTGACCCTCATGACAACCCTGTGAGGATTAGTCCTGCAGGGGAAATGGTTACATTAAAAGCAGCAAGGTAGAGACAGGGGAAGGAAGAGGATACACACTCAATCAATGCAAGCTCCTTGGAAATAAAGTAAATAAAAGTCCATTCCATTCAAAAAGGGAATTCAAGTGATAACCAGAAGTAGAATAATAATCTGAATCTTTGAAAAGTACATTATACCTATTCCAGAGAGGAAGAAGAAGAATGAATAAATGATATAAAAATATTTTACTGTTATGCCTGTTCTGGATATAGCTCTGTGCCTTGACCATGTAAAGTCTGGCTTATGAGTTAATCTGGGAAGCCAAGTTTAATACGGAGCGTAGGTTCTACACTTCAGGGAATAAAAATCCATTGTTACTCTAGATAGAAAATGTTCTAAACTCATTTACACTCTCATGTGCTTTTCTAAGGAATTATTATGAGTTTTGTATAGGATCCCAGCTCTTCCCACCCTCTCTGGTCCTGGGTATAAGGAGAGAGTGATACCCAGATGGAAGCTCTTTACTTGCTACAGCTCATTGCATCCTCCCTAAGCCCCACCCACCCTCGCCTCCAGTCTTCCACTTAGTGGTGGCAAGCTGGTTGGAATCTCAAACCTGCCACTAAAGAACATCTCAATCTATTCTGGTTTAAGCAGGTTTGTTTTTTTTTTTTTTAGGTTTCTTATCCCCCATTGACACCAGCCCACACAGATGGTGCCTGGGTTACTGGGGAGAGGGCCCTGAGTCTACATGATGTCCCCTAGGTCCTTGCTGGCCTCTGCCGTGGAGTGGCTGGCCCAGGCCCCGATCTGTGTCTGCTGATGTGGGACCTGTTTTTTCTGGTCTTCGGAGGTACCTATCGCTGAAGGCTTATCCACGCCACTGTCTCTAGTTGCAAAGTCCTGTACTCTTCTGTTATGACCCTTGGGAAGGGTTCAGTTCCCAGAAGGCAACAGGGTAAAAAGGAAGCCAATGTCACACTGTAAGAGTCACACAGGGACACCTATCTCCTCTCACCCAAGTACCAGTTTTTCTGCTGTTCCTCAGTGCCCAGGTTTGACCCCAAAAGACTGGGGTGAGGGAAGGGGGACATGAGGACACACAGGTACCTGACATCTTTGTTTAATTCCTCTTCCCTCCTCCTCTTTACCCTGGGTCAGAAAGGGTTGGCTGTCCCTGCTTGGTTCTTCCTGTGTGGCAGCAGCTTCCCTTATACCATGTTTCCTTCTGAAAGCACCATTCACCTGGCCCCTTCCCCGGGGTCATAATAGCAGACAAAAATGCACAGAAAGAAAATCGATTTCACAACAGGGGAAGGGCCATCAGAAAATATTTCAAAATTAGTACCCACATTGCACCTAGCAATATGCTGCTGCCAAAGACTTCAGTGAGATTCCTTTAGCCCACCTGGTAAAATCTAGCAGAAATTTAACTTGTGTTTCTCTTCCTTCTCTCTCCATCTCCTCTCTGTCCCTGACTTCTACCTTCATTTTAAGTGCTATATAGTGTTTCAATGTGTTTAACAAAAGGTAGCAGCGTTACTTTTCACCTAGTATTTAAAATTTTTCTTTTTTCTTAGTGATGGGATCTTGCTCTATCACCCAGACTGGACTGCCATGGTGCAATCATAACTCACTGTGTGCATGGCACCACACCTAGCTAATTTTAAATTTTTTTTTTTTTTTAAAGATAGGGTCTTGCTATGTTTCCCAGGCTGGTCCCAAACTCCTGGGCTCAAGTGATCCTCTCACCTCGGCCTCCCAAAGAGCTGGGATTACAGGCTTGAGGCCACTATGCTCACCCTAGTATTTTTAATAGTTTGTTTTATGGAATGAAACAAAAGAGAACTCTGATACTGAAAGGTTCATGTTCCACAAATAGAAAAGTACACAATTTTCTTTCTATGTAAGAAACAGAGATGGGGCAGAGATGGTCCATCTGTGAGACTTGTGTGGAGAATCTCCCCATACTGGCTTGACGTTGCAAGCAGCACCTGCGATGGAATTACATTCTGTAGAGCAGGTGTCCCCACTATCAAGGGTTTGTCTTGTAAGTAGAGATGCCTGGAAAGAGGTGTGGGAACGTGGCCTTCAGCTGCCAGGGTCCTGGAGGTGCCTGTGGAGAGAGTGAGTCCTGCACAGTCCTGGGCACCTTGAACACTCCATGCCAGGGCTGCAGATGTGTGATTTCCTCCACGCACCTTAGGTTTTTGGAAGGAGGATTTTTCCCTGATGTTTTTAGAGAAGTATTGTTCTGGGTCCTTCTCTTTGAAAAATGATTCTGGCTGGTTTGGCAGAAGTGCCCTCCCAGAAGAGGTCTACTCAGTCACGGGACTGCCGTTTCTCCCCACCCTTCCCTCCATCAGAGTGTCTACTTTCTAAAGATTTCAGGTCTGCCTGCTTTGTGGTCTGAAGTCTGTTCTCAGAAAGTTCTGGCAGAAACAATGATGCCTTTCAGCCCTGATACCTATGCATGGGGCATGTATAGAATTTCGAAATAAGTTTTTGGTGTGTGTGTGTGTATACAATGTGCGTGTTTATGATGTGTAAGATACTTTCTATATGGCTCTCTTGGTGAGCCACCTGGTTCCTTAAGGAGCCAATTTTGAAGTTGGATTTAGTGTTACATCTTCCTACATCCCTTCCTAGCCATAGACGCTCAAAAACGGAAAATTCAATGTAGGCCGAAGTTGTCATAGAACAGAAGTGAGGTTTTACGTCACATGGCATGCATCCTTTCATGGCCCGAATCCCCATTCACCACCAGCCTCGTCTCCCCTGGCTCCAGTCCCCTGTCCCTGGAGCCTCCCTTGGGCCTCATTTGCTTCTCTATTTCTAACACAGAGCAATTTAGCTCCACCTTTCCCTCCCCATACACACATACACACACTCACACGTACACTCAGAGACACCCGCACATGTGGATGTGTGCACACGCGCGCACACATATCCGTCTCCTGATGCTGTGCTATGGTTAATCATGCTAAAGGTAGCAAGGGAAACTTCCTCCAGTGTCAAGATCTCTCCATAAAGGTGGCGGGAGAATTACGAATATTTATTTTTCTTGTCCCCGATCATTTTTGTACTGTCTTTCAGATTCTCAACAAAATCAAGTAAAGATTATTCCCATTTTACAGAATGAAGACTTGGGGGCTCAAAGAGGCTAGGAAATATTCCCAAGACCCCACAGCAGATGTGGAAAAAAGGGGGTGCAAGCCCAAGCCTTAGTGTTCATGTCCTCTCTACTGTGTCACATGAAGGATGATACTTGATGGCCCAGAGCCTGTTCTCTGTGTCAAACCTTCACCCCCATTCTTCCTTTTGATAAACTGCTGGTTTGGGGGCCAAATTACAAGGAGGAGGGCTCACCAGGCTGGGCCGGCCAGGCCTGCAAGGGGAATTTGAGAATGTGAACTGGGCCAGGCTTTGCCCAGCATGGCACCTGGCTCAGAGCAGAGGTTCAACTAGACCTTTGGTAGATATTGCTGAATGAATAGATAAATGTATTTTAAAGTCAAATGTAATGAAAGATGGCTGGCTGTCGTGGCTTAAGCCTATAATGCCAGCACTTTGGGAGGTTAAAGAGGAGTTCAAGGTTACAGGCTTATAACCTTGAAGCTATGATTGTACCATCATCGCACTCCAGCCTGGGCGACAGAGTGACTCTCTCTCTCTCTCCACCTCCCCCCAACCTCTCTCTCTCTCTCTTTCCATATATATATATGTATATATATACACACACACACACATATATATATTCGTTTTATATATATATTCATTTTGTATATATATATATAATGAAAAGAATTCTGAAAGTGGATGTTGGTGATGGTTGTACAATAATGTGAATGTACTTAATACTGCCTAATTAAATTTAGAAAGGTAAATTTTATGTTATATGTATTTTACCACAAAATTTTAAAAGTCAAATGTAAATTACTTTAATATTATCCATTGTTTTATTATTCACTTCTTCTGCGTCAGTTGAAAACAGGCATATTTTCCACAAAACAAACAGATACTTACAAATCTAACTTAGAAAGGGGATAGGACTTAAGACATGACACCAAGATGACCTGGATTTAAGAGTGGCAAATATTGTGGTTGACCACAGTGGCTTCTGGAATTAGATTTTCTAGGTTTAATGCCTGACTTTTGTCTCTTAGCTGCTTGAACTGGGGCCAACTATTTAATCTCTTTAAACATTTTTCTTATCTGTAAAATGAGGATTATAATACTATAATAATATAATATTAACACACAGGATTTTTGTGAGCAAGTCTAGGTAAAAGATAGCTATCATGCCTTGAAAGCACTCAAAAAACATCAACTATAATTAGTAAGTCTCTAAAAACAAAAAGCCTTCAGTGTTAGTCTGACTCAAACCAGGCTGCTGCTTGCAAACGGCTATGATTGACTTCCTATGTCATCTTTCCTCTCTTTCTCCTAGGTATGTGAACACCATCTATGCTGTGTTCTTGAGTAATGACCCCAAGAATTCATGCCTGTCCTGATCATTCTGTGAAATATTTCTTGGTAATGAGTAAATACTAGCTGAAAAAAGAACTAGTATTTTTTCCATTTCCTTCAAAGTCTAGGAAGATTTATGCGACTAGAAAATAAAATCCAATTGCTTCCCTATTGCATTGCCTTCTGCAAAATACGTGTTAAATTAAGACTAGCCTAAAGTTGCCTCCTTACATATTTTAACTTTTGCCTAAAGGTTTTCTTGTACGTAGTGAACTATAACCAAACTGGAGGTGTAAACAGATTGTAACCTACTCTTACACCAATCACTGAGTTTTAGCCAATCCCAGGTGGCCAACTGTTCCAATTGTGTTCAAATAAGGCAAATGCTGAGCTGTAGCTGATCTGGCTGTTTCTGTTCCTCACTTCCGTATTTTTTTACCTTGGTTTCCTTTTTCTGTCCGTAAATCTTCAACCACGTGGCAGCAGAGAAGTCTCTCTGAATCTATTCTGGCTCTGGATTCATGAATCATTCTTTGCTCAATTAAACTCTGTTAAATTTGATTTGTCTAAGGTTATTATTTTAACAGGTATATTTAAAAAAAATTATTGTTTAAGTAAACCACACTTGAGGCCCCCAGTGGAAGCTGTAGAATGATTCTGCTGCTCCCGGGCAAGGCTGTATTGGGTATGAACTACACACTGCCAGGATTGCCCCCTTCACACACTTTTTCTCTCATTTTTTGCTTTAATTTCCTTTTTTGGTTGTTGTTTTAAAGAGAGATGATTGATCTATTTCAGATTGGCATTTTAACTTATTTTACCTATTGACCACTCTGGTGAAATGAACTGAGAGCACTTTCTCAGCTTATCTTAGTCTAATATGACATGAAAATATAAATAGCAGCTTTGAGGAAAAAGATATTTCATATGCAGCATTGTTACCAACCAGAGATTAACAGGTAAGATATCAGAAATAATTAAAATGGCAGTTTTTTGAACGCAAGAAGGGAGTTAACAGAGTGGGGAGTGCTGCCTTTATAATGCAACTGAAAGACCTATAATCCAACTTTGTGATCTTGAATGAGTTGCTTAAGGATTCAAACCTGTTCCCTCATGTATAAAATGGAGATAGTAATACATTTCAGAGAGTTGATGTGAGAAGTAAGTGAGATTATGTACAAAGGGCACCAGTGTAGTCTGGCTTATAGAAAGTGCTCAATAAATGGTTGCTTTTATAAATATACTCAAAACAAAATTTTTTTTCAATCAAACAAAACTGAGGCCATAATCTTCCTTGAGAATCTCTTTGGCCTCTTTCTGGCTGACGTAGGTAAAATAAGATAGAGGTCAGTATGGGGCCACTGTCAGTTCCCCATGCGGTAATAGGGAAGGAATTTAACCTCCTGGGGCTCTAGTTTTCTCATCCATTCAATGGCCATCATAAAGATTCCTGCTTGTTAGGGTTGTTTTGAGGATTTCAAGAGATAATTTAGGTAAAACTCTTAACACTGTGCGTAGCTCACAGCAAGTGCTCAACAAATGTTATCTGAGATTATTAAAAATTCATTTTGGCATCAACCATGCCCAAATCTATTTCACAACTTAGTAGTTGGATTTTTTTCTAGGCTTCTGGAAATTCGTGACCAAATAAGTGAATATATGGCTGCTTCCAACGGCCACACTGAGATTTTCCACTTGAGGACAAACTTTGGTCATGCAGCAAGCCTACTGGAATGCCAGATTCCTCTGGATATAACCCAAGGAATACCCACCCCAGAATGACATCCTCCGGCAGATACAGGGTCCGTAACTACGGAACAACAATGGCGGGAATGAGTTTGTGAAGACACCAGGATCTGATGTCTTCCTTTAGAGATAGAGCTATCAGGGGCCAACAGGCTCCGCCATTTATTTTTTCAGCTGATCTTGCAGAGATGCAGAAGCACGTTTCTTGGGGGCACTCCAAAACGTTTTCACTGCTTTCGCCACTGTGCCAATGAGCAAGCACTTTCAGTGCATTTACTTAGTTTTCGTTTGCCAACCTCCCGGGTAAATTTACTGAGTACATGCAAAATGATTGCTACAGCTGAGTTTACAATATGTGTTTTTAAAAAAGTTACTGTCCTTGAAATAATTAATTTCATATTTGCATAGGAGACAATAAACTGACTTTAAATGTACACTAGTAAGATTGCTATATCCAAATTTGCATACAAATTGGAAAACATTTATGTTGATGTTTACATTTTTGGTGTTCCAATCTTACCTGATAGATTAGCAAGAAAATTTAGTCTGAGAGATTCTTTCTTTCCAAATATTTCTTCAAATCTGAGAGGTGTGTACATTTATTTATAAAATTCCTTGGGCATAATTCACTGTTATTGCCTGCTGATGAAGTGGGAAATCAGAGACATTCCTTGTGGGCAGACTCCACAGGTGATGCTCCCCTGAAAGTTCCCTGATTCTGTGTCCTTCCATCACTCCTGCTACCAGTGAGGGAAGGGGAGATCTGACTTTGTCATCGGGGCTGGGGACCCACCCACATCTCTGGTAGTGCTGCCAACCTTGCCAGGGCTTCCAGCTGAGCCCTTATAGTCTCATGGCCTTAATGCATACCTCCTTGAACTCAGGCAGGTTGTGATGCTCTTGAAAAAGGCAGGAGGTAAGATCATTTCCCCTCTCTCTGTATCATAATGTACTGGTTTGGAGCTGTCTGTGCACCAAAATATTGACAGGCACAGTTCTTTCATTACACACACACACACACACACACACACACACACACACACACACACGTCATTGTCTTTAGGGTGCTCCAACAACACAGAGGCCCATTTGTCCTTCATGGTGTGGGGCTTAGCGTCCAGACTCCGTATTCCCTGTTGGAGCTTTCCCTTTCATGGTTCATTCTGGTTTTAATCAAGTGCCACCCCAGTTTATACGTTTTTATAGATAGAATCTCAGTAAGGTCAGTGTTCCTGTCTCTTTTGCAAAGGCAGGCAGATTTTCAGCTGTTGTATAAACTGATTCATTTCTAATAGACCCATGGGGATTGTCCAGTTCCGCTCCTCCATGGCATATGAGTTTAACATTCTAACAGATTCATTGAATGAGAGGGCATTCCTAAATCTACTCTCCAGCAGCCGTTGACCATCTGTCTCAGTTTGCTAGGGTGTCTGTAACAAGGCGCCACAAGTGGCTTCATTGTCTCGCAGTTCTGGAGCCTGGAGAACTAAGATCAAAGTGCAGGGCAGGTCTCTGAAGTGCTGGGGAAGAATCAGTGCCATACTTGTGTCTTAGCTTCCAGTCGTTACTGGATTTGTGGCGGCATAACTCCAATTTTCACAGGATATTCTCCCTATATGTCTGTGTCCAAATTTCCCCTTTTCATAAGGACATCAGTCATGTTGAATTCTGGGCCCACCTAACTCCAGTATGAGCTCATCTTAACTAATTACATCTACAATGACCCTGTCTCCAAATTAGGTCACATTTGGTGGTACTGGGGGTTAAGACTCCAATATTATCCCTTTTATTTTTTGTGGGGAAGGGACACAATTCAACCCATACCACCATCCAAAATATCTTTGATATTCTGGCACATCGGATCTGCCAAAGTGAAATTATATTCTTCACTAATTTCTAAACATTCCCTATTTGGGCCTATACTTTAATAATTATTGCTTCCTACTCAAGGATTTTATGGAATTTATATGGAGAGTTTTAATTACTGCAACAGAAATTCAATATAGATTTTAAAAAGAGGGGAAAAAAAAGCACAGTTTGGAGCTACATGTGTTTATATCATATGTAAATTTATGTCTTCCACGACAGGCAGAAATTTTTACAAAATATTTGTGTAGGTGCCAAACGAAATAATAAACACTTATCAAACTACATTCATGTCCCTGAGGTCTTCGAATGCATTTTATTATAAACCTTCATTTTTGGGTAAGCAATGTATCTCTTGCCAATACCCTGTGTTTCACTAGCATGTTTGTTATCCTAGAGTTACAGTTGCAAGACAAGTTCACTTACGATGAGGGCAAAGCTATTTCTACATACATGCAACTATGAATTATTGTTACTAATGTGTCAAATTTCTATAATCTTTAGATAAAATAAAGCTTTAACAGTTTTGTTAGCTGACGAAAAGTACTCTTTGTATAATGTAAGCATTAATTTGGTTTTGTGTCAACTCATTGAATCTATACAGAGAAATAATTTACTTTCAAACTTTTTTCTTATGTGTCTAATATTCTGGCACATCTGGGCTTCAAATATCATATTTATTTTTAAAAGAATTCTGAATCAACACTTCATATAATTTCCTTCTCTCTTCAAAGACTGGGAAAAAAGTGTTAGACTTTTATTGAAAAGGCCACAGGCAGAGTTAGCCAAACTCCATGCTGTTGATACAAATTAAATCAGATAATTAGGTTAGAGATCATAGCAAATAATGCATTGGTCATGGTCACCTTGCCAACTCCCCTTACTGCTCAAGTTGTCTCTATAGTTTCAGGAAAGCATCACTCTACTATTCTCTGAGTACTGTTGACCACTTATTTATTGGATTGTGGAGGAGACCCAACTTAAATTTGGACCAAGAAAGAAGTGGCTTGGAATAAAGATTTCTCCCCAAAAGAGATAACAATGAGTAGATGAGCCTCTGAGGCAGACTTCCTTGACAAACAAGACTAAAGACTACAAAGAGGATTGTCTAACAGAGAAAGGAAAACAAAACAGCACACAGAACCTTCAAGACAAAGACTATAAAACTCACAGGAGAGGAGGAAGAAGCTGGTCCCCAGAACTGGCTGGGTCTCTCCCACAGCTCTTTGCTTCTCTCTGTTTATGTAAATTCTTAACCTCCCATTGCCTAAAGTGGCCTCAAATATTCTTTCCTTCTTAAAATCCAAAGGGTCTACACATGCATAATCAGAAATCACTTTATTTCTATGAAAATTTACTGATCCCTCCCCATTGGTGCTGGGCTCTGTGCTAGAGATTTCCAATATTCCAGGAATGCACAGGAAAATTTTTTATGAATTTAGAAAAATCTAAACAAGTGACCACTTAAGTACGTCTATTCTATTTATAGAGAAGTGAAACTGCACTTAGTGTCTATTGCTGTGTTCCCGGAAGACTTTGTGAATGAATTGCAAACTCGTTTTGAGCAAGGGGACCAAGGACTTCTTCCCTCATGTGTCATACTCCCATGAATGTCACATGACAAGCAGTCACAACTAAGAATTCCTACATAATGCCATTGTTTTTCTTCTTTAAAATAAACGAGCAAGAAATAACATGATATGTCATAGTCCATTGACAAAGTTTTTGCTAGCATGGATGATGGTATTATATTTAATTGTTGGAGTTGGAATTTGGTTAGACCATGCATTGGCTCTTTATTTCACCTATGTAATTTTAAGAAATTAACTCCTCTGAGCCTCAACTTTACCATCTTGAAAAATGTAGATAATAACCTTAAAAGACCGTTTGCAAGAACTGAAAAAGATAATGCATTTTAAAGTATAGCATAGTGCCGGCTGATCAATAATTATTCATCTCTTTCCTTTGATCTCACCCTCCCTTCCCTTCTTCCTTTCAGTTCTTGTTATCAATAAAATTACATGCAATCTTAAAGTCTATTTTTAAGATTTACATCAAGAACCACATCCCCAAACCTAAATGGCAATGTATTTTGTTATTCTGAGTGAGTCCTCCTTCACGTGACATTCATTTCCTGTATCACGTATACTGGCTGACCTTAAATATAAACCAAAGAGAAATCGTTTTCTTGGTGTGTCATACAGAAGCTTTCATACTAAGTATGATGAAACTGCTTTTAGCTCTACTATTTCTACCTCAGGGTATTGCGTGTGGTTGGAAAATAGCAACTATTTCTCCGCGGGAAATTGGACTCCAAAAGTATACAATGTGCAGTCAGTTCTCCCTCGTGAGAGACATGAATCTCTTCCGTGATACAATCTGCGCCGCACTTCAGCATTCTTTGGATCCCTCCCAGCTATCTGGCATTCCCAGACCTCTTAACTAGGAATTGGCAGCGTCTGAACATCAGGCAACTGTCTAAATGACTATACTAATATCATTTTCTGTAAATTAAAGAAACAGTGTTACGTAGATACTCAGAAAATGCTCTTTAGTTACAAGTCAAAACACAGTATATTTGGTTAAGAGCTTGTCAGAACATTTGCGGTTCAAAGTGAGGATCTGCAGGCTCGGTCTCTGTGCACACCTGGGCAAGGTGCGTCAGCCAGCTCACCTACAAATGCATGTCATTGTTCACAGCAAATCTCCTGAGAAGAGCTGTCCATACTGCTGTCTCCACTTCCTCATTTCCTTCTATCCTTGGCTCACTTCAATCAGCATTTTGTCTCCACTAGACCATTGAAATGGCGCTAATTTAAGGCTTAAACCCAAAGTTCACAAAGATCTAAATGAAGCAAACTCTCCCTCTGTGTCCTCATCTTACTTGACATGGTGGTTTCATCCAGGTGACCACTCCTCCTTTTCTTGCTGTTTGTTTAACACTTTCTTCTGCTGGCTTCAATGACGGGTTTTCCTCCCAGGTTTCTGCCTATCCCCTATTAATCTCCTTTGCTGGCTCCTTTTTCTCTACCAGACCACCTATGGTGGAGTTCCCCAGGGACCTCCTCTTGTTGTTTCTCTTCTATCTACCTCCTAGGTGATCCAGTATTTCAGCTTTAAATGCTACCTGCATGTTGAAGACTCCCACATTTTTATCTCCACTCCAGACCGTTCCCCTGAACCACGGTCTCTAGTGTCCAACTTTCTATTCAACTTTGCCACTTGGCTGTCCAAGAGGCATCTTAAATGTTAATATGACCCGAAAGACCAATCGAGCTCATCTCTGCCATCTTCGTCATGCTCAGCTTTCTTTAGATCAGCAAATGGCATCATTTTCCATCTTGTTGCTCAAACAGAAAACTTGGAAATCACATCTGATTCCTCTCTTTCCCTAAGACTCTTCATTCAACCCTTGTCCAAACCATCACCGTATATTCTGTGGACTTCTGCAAATATCTCCTGCCTCTGCTCTGGCTACCCCGCCATTTATTTTCTACACAGGAGCCAGAGTTATCCATCTAAAGCATAAATCAAGTCATATGTTCCCTTGCATGAAATTCTTCAATGGCTTCCATGGAATCCACGAGTAAATCCAAACTCTTTACCCTGCCCTCAAGGCCTTCCATGGTCTGGCTTTTGAGCCATCCCCTTTAAATTCTTTGCCCTCCTCTCTTTCCCTGTTTTGTTGCATTCCAGTGCCTCAAAGGCTTTGCATTTGCTATTCCTTCTCCTTGGAATGCTTTTCCCTGAGATGTTCAAATGGCTACTCCCTCTCATTTGTGGTTTCAGCTGAAATGATGCCATTTTATAAACACCTTACCTTACTCTCTTAGTTAAAATAGCCCCCCACTCAGTGCCCTGTCTCCATCACTTTATTATATATCATTCCATTTTATTTTCTGCAAAGCACCGATTGCTATCTGAAATTTTATTTATTTATTTATATGTTTTGCTTATGGTGTTTCTCTGACGTCTAGTATGCAAATTCTTTGTTGTACCACCAGCACCCAGAACAGTGCCTGGCACGTAGCAGGGGTGTCGACTGTTTCAGATTGCAAGAAACTTAAAGAGACATAACAATTAAATATACTACTTGGAATAGGTTTCCAATAAGCCAATTGTATAATGACATTTTTTGAGACAATGTAAGAGTTTTGAATACGGATTGGGTATCAAGGAGTTATTGTTAATTTTGTTGGATATAATGATGGCATTATATTTATATATGAAAATATGCATTTTTAGTGAAGCATAGGGAAGAATATGGGGATTAAATCTCATGATGTCTGGGATTTGTCATAATATCACTCAGGAAAAAAGAGCAAGAGAAAGGATAAATGTAGTAAAAGTAGCAATATGACTATTGATCCTTGTTCGGTCTGAGTGAATTGTTATGGTTCATTTTACTATTGTTTCTACTTTTGTGTATGTTTGAACTTTTTTCTTCAAAAAGTTGTTTCAAAAAATCATATGAATGGTTATGTTTCCTTTACCCTCATTTGCTCTCAGGTTTCATTCTCATCTTTCTCTTTCTCTTGACATTTTTAGAAGTACCTCTCTAGCTAACCACCTCCACTTCCTACAGCAATCTGATTTTTATGCACACGATTTTCTGGAAACTATTCTATCACAAGGCATCCAACATCTCTGATATCTATTTTTTTTTTTTTTTTTAACATGGGGTCTTACTCTGTCACCCAGGCTGGAGTGCAGTGGCACAATCATAGTTCACTGCAGGCTTGAAATCCTGACCTCAAGGGAGGCTCCCGCCTGGGCCTCCCAAAGTGCTGGAACTACAGGGATGAGCCACTGCCCCAGGACACATCTCTGTCATCTTCTAATTCACTCTCCACTCCACTGCCAGAGCAAGAAAGGCTGTTTTACCCACAGAGGGGAGGGAGACAGGAAGCACGGGGGTGGGGGGGTCTCTACGCAAAGAACTGTTTTAACTGCTTTGTTCACACATATATGATATCTGGAGGGAAGTGAGAGAGGGAATTGGTTCCAGAATCCCCAGAGACACCAAAATCCTTGGATGCTCAAGTCCTTTATATACGATGGGGTAGTATTTGTATATAACCTACACACGTCATCCCCTATACTTTAAACCATCGCTAGATTACTTATACTACCTGATACAAGATAAATGCTATGTAAAACATTGTTATACTTTTTTAAAATTTGTGTTTTTTTATTGTATTGTTATTTTTAATTAATTATTTTTTTATTTTATTGTTTGAATATTTTTAATCCATGGTTGGTTGAATCTGCGATTGCAGAACCTATGGGTATGGAGGGACGACTGCATAAGATCACCCAGAAGGATGATCCTTTTGAAGGAATCGTTTTGAAGGAGTCAGCTATGAGCACCACAGTAGCCTTCATTGGAACAAAGGATAAATTCCTTCTCTGTGCTTACCAACTGATCTATCAGAACAAATCAGATGTGTGTAGGCCTCCCCAGGCAAGTGTGAGGATTGTTGTCACAGGGACAAAATGTGCCCTTAAATAAAGACTGAATTTTTCCAGGTCGCTAAGGCCTGGCATGATTAACTCCAGCTCTTTTGGTCTGTGGCACACGCTCACTGTGCTCTAAGCCTGCCCCACAGGGCATGCTCCAGGGCCTCCTACCTCAGGCCTTTGCAGGCACTGTCCTCCCCGGCCTGGGGGGCCACCAGCTCCTTCAGAGCTCAGCACAATCATTACTTTCTCAGGAAGACTGTGCTCCCTAAGCAGACCAGTCTCCCACTCCATGTGTGGCTCCTTCCTACCCCTTATCGTGATATAATTTTACATGTGTTACATGTATTAAGTTTCTGATAAATCTATTCTCATTAAAGTATATGTTCCATGAGGATATGGACCATGTTTTAATTTTTCGCCCTCACTAATCCTTACTGTCTTGCAAGTCTTAGGCTCTTAATTAGTCCTCTATCAATATCCCTAAATGTGAGCCTCAAGAGTCATTTGACTTCTCTCTGATCTCCACCTGCACTGCTCTGTGTCTCCTATTTACGGCCTTTCATTTGTTCCTCTTTGGTCCAGTCTGAACCTGTATATATATCATGGGGACCTCATGAACTTTGAGGTTAAAAAGTGGAATCAATAATCTCTTAAATCCCCAAATTTACGAGATCAAAACTCAACTGCTTCCTTTTCCCTGTGTAAAACCTCATTGTCTTTAGTATAAGTTCTCCAATTGGTCTTCTGCTCACTTCCCAAACATAAAAGATTTTGAAGCTTGTCTTTTTCTGCACCTTATGTCCTGTCAACATATCGGTGACTCCAGTGGTCCTGTGGGTGACCCATCTGAATTCCTGACCTTTCCAGCCCCCTGCCTTCTTGTCTCCAAAGATCTTTACCTCCACTCCGCCTCAGTCATATGTAGTTATACTGTCACCTGGGACCTTGCCCTATTAGAAATCTTCAATTTCGGTATCCTACTCTGGCCATAATCTTCAATGTGTTTAGTCCTTATTTTTGCCAAAATGTATAGCTTGTCTTCAGCCCTACTCTTACCTGACCACTTTGTAGCATTTGACAGTGTTGTCCAATTTTTTCTTATAAAAACTCTGAACTGCCTTGTCTGTAATAAAAATCATCTCTCCTGGTCATCCTGCTATTTCTTTTCTCATTCCTTCTTACTGGCACACATGGGCATTTTTCCTTGCCTCCCAAACTATTGCTTCTCCAGTTTCTGTTCTTACCCACTGCTCTTCTCATTCAACAGGTCTTTCTGGGTGATTCATTTGGTTTAAGCAACTCCCAAAGATGACTCTACATCTATCTATCTATCTATCTATCTATCTATCTATCTATCTATCTATTTTTGCAGTCTTGA